>ABLG01001980.1:0-22596 GCA_000172435.1 Meloidogyne hapla
TCTAAAAGATCAACAATCTTTAAATGATGAAAATAATTTAAATTGTAATTTAGAATTATTTAATGAACAATGTTTGTTTTTTAATATAAATTTAGAATTTTTAAAATGAAAATCATTCATTTCATTTAAATAATAAAAAAGCCAAAATAAAGATAATTAGGCAAAAACAAAATTAGAAAAACAAAATTAGTTTTTTGCCCTTTTTGTGTTTAACTATATTTTAGTTTTTAATTTTAACTAACAATCCTATTTCCACTAAAAAATATTTAGTAAATAGATCCCCGAGGAAATTTGCGCGCCAACAAAGTGCCTTAAAGAGAAAGTCATTTAAAGTATTTTAAAGAAGTTGTCATAAAAATATATTAATTAAA
Source organism: Meloidogyne hapla (assembly GCA_000172435.1). NCBI lineage: Eukaryota > Metazoa > Nematoda > Chromadorea > Rhabditida > Meloidogynidae > Meloidogyne > Meloidogyne hapla. The sequence continues at coordinate 372 of ABLG01001980.1, forward strand.
TTTAAAAAGAAATCAGTTAAAAATAATTATTTAATTAATTAATTTAATTAGCTTCTCAACCTTTTGGTTTATCTAAATTAGAAGATTTAAATTATATTAATAATAATATACAACAAAATACTAATCAGTTATTTGGAGAAGAAATAAATAATATGTCAGTAATAGGTCAACAACAACAACAACAATTAAATCTTCCAATTTGTGTTCAATGTAGACAACGTATAAATAAATATATTTTTTTAAATTTATTTTTAAAATAAAATAATTATTTTTAGCAATTTTGGACCCTTTCATTCTCCGTCTCCATCCTGATTTAGAATTTCATGCTGGGTGTATAAAGGTATTAAAATATTCCTTCCTTATTTTTTTAAATAATCATTTTAGTGCTCAGAATGTGGTATTCCTCTTGATGAAAGATCTGGTTCTGCATTTTTACGTGATGGAAAAATTTTCTGTCGTGAGGATTATAATCGGTATTTTATTTAAATAAAAAATATATTTTTAAAAAATCCAGAAAATTTTTTCTTTTCATTTCCTTACTATCAAAAATTGCCTGAGGCTATTTCTTTATTTATCCAATAAAATCTTTATATTTTTGGCTTTTAGCTCATAGCATATTTTCTTTTTTTTATTTCTTTTGTTTCCGTTTTAAATAAACAACCTCATAATTTTCATCTCCTTTTCACCTTTATTTTATTCATCCAATTCTTCCCGCATTTTCCCCATTAGAAAAACAATTCCTTGTTTTCCGGCCCGTTTCGATTTTCTTCGTGTTTTTCATTGTTTCCTTGCTTTTCGTTTATTTATTTTCTTTTCATTTATTTTATTAATGTTTGTTAATATATTTATTTGTTTAACTTAAAATTTGTTATTGTCCCTAAAAGTGTTGGCCCTTTCCCCTCTTCTCTCAAAAAAAAACTTTTCTTTCCTTCTTTTCATCCCAAATAAGACTTGATTTAGATTGACAGAATTTACTTTCTTTTTACAAATAAATACATTAACAAAGTGTCGCCGTGGGCGAAAGAAAAGAAGAAAAATTCTGTCAAGGTAAAATTTTGTGGGAAGTGAATCCGTCACATAATGTCAATTTTAATTTATTTAATGAATAAGGATTTTAAATAAAAAGAATAATAAATTAATGTTTCTAGTCTTTTCTAATGAATTAAATAAAAAACAAATAAATATTAAAAAATATGAGATCACAAAAAAATATCTTTTTACTGAAAAGAGGTTTTACCCTCCTTGATTTCCATTATTTTTATTTTATTAAAATCTAAAATTTTCACAACCCAAAAAAACACAACTTTAAGCATTGTGAAAATTGCCTTTAGGTAATACAAGAAAATTAATTGTCAAAAATTTCTCCAACCCTTTGAGGGAAAATTATTTTTGGAAGAGAAAACTGACCCTCAAAAATAATAATAAACTTAAAATAATAAATAGGTAGATCGCAGGCCATTTTCTCATCATTGGGAAAATTAAAAATTGAGGCTGCCAAAATTTATTTTTATTTAAACCGACAAAAGAATAAAAACATTGAAAAACAAAAGAAAAAATAATTTGTTTATAGAAGCAGAAAAAAAATAAAATGAAAAACTTTCCGCGTAATTTATTCACCCCCACAAAAATATAAAAAAGGTTTTTGGATTGGTTAATCTCTATATATTTATATATCTAAAGGGATGACCTATTGTATTGTTTGTTGAATGTAACTGACAATTTTTTCTTCAAAATTTAAAGTGAAAAATAATTGATAAAAAATTAAAATATATAAAATTTATTATATAATGTCCATCTCTAAATAAATGTATACAGTAATCTTTATTAAAAACTTTTTTTTTTCTTTTTTTTCTTATCAAATGCTGAAATCTCTTTTTAATAAAAACTTTTATTACGCACGCGTCATCCATTTAAATTAGCGCTAACCACCACTACAATTAATCTCTCTCTTTATTTCATCAAATACAGTATAATGAAAAGTTTTTAGTTTTTTAAAAATCAATTAAATATTTATATTTTTAATTGATTATTTATTTTAAATACCTAATTTGTTTTTTCTATTATTTTATTTAATAAAATCATGCATATTTTTTAAATTTAAAAAATTCCTTTAAAATTCAAAAACAAAAATATAATTAAATTTCACGTCTCTATTTTCTTTATATTTTTATGCTTTTCCTTTTTATCCTCTTCCATGCGCATTTTTAAGGCCTAAAAACGAGAGCGGATTAAATTTCATTTGAGTAGATGAAAAAAAGGATAGAGAATTTTTGGATGGATTGAAATATAAGGGAGAAGGTATTTAAAAATATTTTAGAACAAGGAGAAGACATTAAAGAGAAAATATATTTATTGTGGCACACGAATATAGAGACGATCATCCTCTCCTAAAAAGAGAAAACATTTTTTGTTTGCTAAAGCCATTAACTCGTTTTGGCATTAAAAACGTAAAAAAAGAAAATAAAACAAGCATGCTTTTCTTCAGAAACCTAATATGGCCTTAAATAAAAATGGACCTTTAATAGATGAAATTTAAAAAATAAAAATGTTAAAAATGAAATTAAAGGAAATAAAATAAATTGATTAATGTAAAATATTAAATTATTTTTAAATTATTAAAATATTTATTTTTTATTTCTCTCATTACCCTATTTATTTAAAAATATTAAATTAAAAAATAATTAAAAAATTAAATTTATAGTCTTTTTATTCAACATTGTCAAAGATGTAGAATTCCCTGTCATCGTAATGATATGATAATGAGGGCACGTCAATTAATTTTTCATATAAATTGTTTTACTTGTGTTGTTTGTGGAAGATCGGTTAATTTTTTAATTTATTTAATTCTCGAAAATAAATATTTGAAGAAATTTTAATAAATTAGAGAATTAAATAATTTAAATTAATTAATTAAAGTTAAATACTGGTGATCAATTTTTACTTCGTCAAAATGAAATTTTTTGTAGACCAGAATGTTTTATGACAACATTACAACAAAAAGAAGAGGTTTTCTTTTTTTATATTAAATATTTATTTATAAAAAGTTATTTCCACCTTTCCCTCCCCAACAATTTATTAATTCTATTCAAATACCTCAACAACAAACAACAAATGAAAATAATAATAATAAATTTAATAATGATAAACAATTATTTGGAGGAATTAAACAAAATGTATTTATTTATTTAATTAAAATAAAAATTGAAAAATAAATATTTTTATATTAAATTAATTAATATAAATATATTATAAATTAATTAAATTATTTAATTTTTGTAGAATTTTTCAACAATAAATAATTCAACAACAAATTCATTTATTCGTCCCCAATCACCAATTTCATCATGTGCTTCCCCAATTTCTTATTCAAATCCAGAAGAGTCAATAACACCTTCATCAACAAATGCCTCTACACCAATGGCAAATAATGGACATTTTTAACATGGACAACAACAACAACAACAATCTTCTTCTTCTTTTCTTCATTCAAATAATTTTGATCAAACAGGAATTTCAAATAATTCTGGTTATTTTTTAGAAAAAAATAATAATTTCTTTTAAATTAAAAGGATCATCAGCAATAGCTGCAGCAGCTGCTATATTTGGTAATAGAGGAACAGCTTCAAATTGTTCAAGTAGTTCTGGGTCTTTAACTGTTAGACCAAAACATACAATTAAAAGAGGAAAAAAAGAAAAACATGTAATAATTTTAATTAAAAAATATTCTCTAATTTTTTATTTTTTAAAGACACAAAGAATTCGAACAGTTTTAAATGAAGCACAATTAAGATTATTAAAACATTCTTATAATTTAAATCAAAGACCAGATACATCAATTAAAGAACAATTAGTTGAACAAACAGGATTAAATGCTAGAGTTATTCGTGTTTGGTTTCAAAATAAAAGATGTAAAGATAAAAAGTAAAATTTAAAAATAAATAAATAATTTATTTAAATTAAATTAAATTTTATATAGAAGACAAATTGAACAAAGAGAAAAACTTCAAAGTATGGAAAAGGTTGGTCGGTATTTATTAAATAAATTTAAATTGAGTAAAATTTAAATAGGTATATTTAAAACATAAATTTAATTTTTTTATTTAATGTGCCAATAAATTTTTCCTTATTAATTTCACTTAGTTTATTTATTTAAATTTAAAAATTTTAAGATTTCTTTTACATATTTCCTCTTCTAAATTCTCAATTTTTAGCCATTTTTTTTAATTCACCATTTGGTGACCGGCCATTTTAAGTAAAAAATAACAAGAGAACCGCGACTGTGCCTATTTTTATGAAGAAAATGCGCGCGAGCGAGTTAATTTGATTATTAATGGGCGGTGGAGGAAAGAAGAGAAAATTCTTCTTTTTTCTTTTTTTTTATTTCCAAATCATTATATTTATATACCTCTACACAAACCTCTTAATTAGTTGATATTTATTTTTCTTCAATTTTGCGCTTAGAAATTAGGCGGCAATGTATTTCCCTTCTTTTCAATCCGGACATGAGCAGGAAAGAAAAAAAGTGTATATATGTAAGAAAAGGGTAAAGCATTGAAGCATAAAAGGCATATGGAGAGAAATTAAAATAATAAATACAGTAAATAGAAAATATTTAAAATAAATTAACTTTTAGTATTTTTAATAAAAATTTTTAAATAAATAAACTAAGAAAGAACAAAAACAAAAAAATATTTAAATATTGGTAAAAGTGAATTTAAATAAAAAAAGGAAAATCTGGATGGGAAATAATCGAGAATAAAATAAAAAATATTAACAAATATATTTTTTACATAATTTTGACTTTTTTTAATCAAAGACCACACACAAAAAATATTTTTTGTTTATGCAAATTTCCTCTTATTTTCTAATTTTATTCAAAATATTTTTTATATTTTTTAACATCAAAAATAAAATCCCGATCGGTATCTCGTTCTATAAATAAACAAAAAAACCACTCTTCTTTTTTAATTTTTTCTTTCTTTCAAGTCAATATATAAAAAGTAATGATTGCATAAATATTTTAAAGAAACTTCCTTTTTTGGGAAGAAATTTAGAGAAAAAAAATTTTTATTATTTTCTTTAAATTTTTTAATAAAATTTCAAAAAAAATTTTCTATTCTTCCTTTGGGACCGATATCTCTTCTTTTCCTTTATTCAATTTTATTACATTCCTTTACTCAATTACTAATTCATTAATTTAAGTGCTTCGAGAGAATATTTCTTTAAATCTTTCCCTTCATATATTTTATGTATATAAATCGATTTTTACTTCAAAAAAAGTAAATATATATTTCTTGTAAAATCTAACATTTTCTCACACTTTTCATGGTTTTTCTATTTCAAATTGAAATTTAAAAAAAAAAGTAAATTTGTGGGGGAATTACTGGAAATAAAATGTTAAAATAAAAATAATTCGTAATTTTCTGGGACAATCCCAATTAAATACATATTTACAAAAATAATTGTAAAAAAATAATTAAATTCAAAATTTAAAATAAAATAAAAATATTTTTAAAGTTAAATTAACTCTTAAAAACAAAAACATGCACGGGTGAATTTGCGCCTCAATGAGCGTGTCACATGAATTTGAAGAATTTTATACGGTAAATAAATGTACTTACTTCCAATTTTTTGAATTGGAAAATAAAGGAAAGGCAAAATAAAATAAAAAGGGAAAATAAAAAAATTTTTTTGGAATTTTTCTTGAAAAGATCAGTGAAAATGGAAATATTTAAAAAAAAATATTTTTTTTTTATTAAAATACAAAAATATAAATTTTATTTTTTTATTGTCTTATTTCAAGTTTCTCATTATTTTCTGGCTTTAAATACTCACAATTCTTTTGCTTATTTTAATGGCTAACAAATAAGACAATAAATTGTTAGTCATTAAAATATAATTACTCGGGAATGTTATTCTCTGCTATTGTTTTACAAGTATATATAGGTACTTATATTAATAATAATATATTTTTGTTTTTTAAATATTTTCTAAAAAAATATATTTATATATTTTATTTTTTTTTTAAAATATTTTTTAAATATTTTCTCTCATTTTGAAATAATTAAGTGATTGAAGACCTTGACTTTTATATTTATTTTAACAAGTTTTAAAACACTAATAATATATAATAATTATAAGCTAATTTTCTTCCCACGTCCTTGCCAATTAATAACAAAAGAATTAATAGTAAATATTTTTTAATAGTAAAAAGTTAATAGTAAAACGCAAATATTTTTTTCTATTTTCTCTCTTTCATGTGAATTCTTTTGGAAAAACAAAAAAATAATAATTAAAAATTAAATTAAAAATCCATTAAAAACATTTAAATTTTTTGATTATTTAATGTGTTTGATTGAATTTTATATAATTTACTTCTTTGGACTACTAAAAGGCCATTCAGGCGTTAGAAATTTGCGTGCTAAAATTATAAGGAATGCGGGAATTATTTTTGACTTTTAATATATTTATAAGGAAATAAAAATATATAAAAATAATTTAAATTTATTTAAAAAAAAAAGCTTTATTATTTTATTTTTACTATATTTGTTAACATTTTGTTTGTTTGTATGTACCTGAATATATTTACTTCATGCTTTTTACCTTTTTTACCCGACATTTAGTTATATAATCATGCTTCTTTTCTCTGCGGGATATTTTAATGAAAGTTAAAAACGAATGTTTGTCTTTAATAAGTAAAAATAAAAACTGTGTCCTGTTAATCCACTTCAGTTTGGCGGAGAGTTTGAAAAAAACATATAAATTAGATATAAGTTAGATAAACATGTTTTTTAGTTTAGAATGTTTGTATTATATTTAAATAAAAAATATTTAAATTATATAAAATTTATTTAGGAAAATTATTTTTTTGTTAAAAATTATTAATTGATTATATTATAAATTTATATTTTTAATATTTTTTAGGAACAAGCATTAAGAGGTGTTAGACTTAATGGTGTTGGTCCATTAACTGTATGCTCTCCAGGTCCAATAAATTTAATGGAACATCAACAACAAATTTGTGAACAATTTCATAATACAGTAGAAATTCATCAAATTCAACAAAATCCAAATATTTGGGAAGGAGTTGGGGTGATTGATGAACAACAACAAAAACAACATTTAATAGAAACATCTTTCTCTAATCAATTGGCAATTGTGAGAAAATATAAATATAATTATTTAATAAAATATGTATAATTGAGCTTATGATTAAAAAATTAATTTTATTGAGATTTAGCCTTTTATATTATTTTAGATGTCTTCTAATCCATCTAATGTAATGCATGTTCCTGTATCAATGTCATCAATATTTCTGCAACAAGCTATCTCCGAATAATCAAAAATTATTTACGAATTAAATAAATATTGCCCAATCTAATTTAATTTAAAATCAACAAAATTTAAACTTTGTAATTTGTACAGATTTTAAAATGTGAAAATAAAATAATTAATAAATTATATATTGTTTTTTCTTTTATCCAAATAAATATAAACAACTTTTCAAATTGGAAATCTATGGAAATGGGCTAAAATTTATTCACAAAAATTATTCAGGCTAAAATTTATTCAGTATAAAAATATATAGTGAAAGCGAATGAGCAAAATGAGTATAAGGCACATATTTTTACAATAAGATTATATACATTTAGCAGAATAGGTACAATAAAATATTTATATTGTGATTCGGATGATCGTTTTATGCATTCTGCTTCTTCTCTCCATTCATTTGTTCAGGACTCATAGCTTTGTCCATAGCATTACGGGCGTAGTACAACATATATGCAGCGCTGGTCTATAAATAAAACTTTTATATTCAAGAATTAAACAAACGAATTATTACCTTAACATCACGGTATTTCAGCTCTCGCCTATCCAAATCATCGAACAGCTGCCAAAAGTCAGTAGAGCGGTCAAGATTTTTCACCCTCGCTGTATAATGTCCCGTATTAGCAGTTCCAGTGTGAGCCTGTAAAAGATTTATGATCACAAAAAATAGTGAGATAAATATCACGTACAACAATGGCGTACAATGAGTAGAGCGTAATGATTCCCTTAGAATGATCCGGTGATGCAGGATGAAGATATCGCTTCATGTCCAAGTCATCCACTGGAAAGTCAATCTCTCGGCTGTCCTTCACCGTTTCCCTATTTAATTTTAAATTGTTTTTGTTTTTATCAATTTAATTTATTACCCGGCTACAAAATTGAAGCGTTTAATATGTAAGATCAGTACTTCCGGTAGACGCCAAAAATAGAGTGATCGGGGAAAGTCTTGCTTTCCACATTTGGGGCAGCTTCGTTCCATAGTCTATAATTTATAAGAATAAACAATTGTAGATTTATCGATAAAAACTAACACTCGGCTCGAAGTGTTTATTCAAACAAGTGATGAGGTTAATTGGTGGTGGTTCGTGCTTTCTGTCATCGGTCTTTCCATCTTCAACAGCGAGGCTAACGCTCAGGTTTATCTATAAATTTAAAAGAAAATATTTGTTTTATACAAGCGTTGGAACTCCACTGTCTTAGTTTTATTGTAAAAAACTGACCAGTTCCTCGAAGTTGATCCTTGTAAGCAAGCATATAGGGCAACTAGTTGACGTGCAAAGAACAATACGGAAGATGTCGTTGACCATAGATGAGGAGTATTTTTTCTGTTTTGTGAAGTAGTCATTTGCATAGCGAGCAATCGTCTCCGATGTAATTGTGATTGCATTCCCACTGTAGTCCTGCGCAAAATTAACGGGCCAAGTTACCTTAAATGAGCAAAATGAAAATTATTGCATTTTCTCCCCAAATATAAATATGCCGTACCCGATTGACATCTTCTGACAATCTATCCAACAGCAGCATCTGGAACTCATGTGCATCCTCCTCCGCCTTGCCATCAAAGTCCGCATTTACCTCTTTGGCGAAAATTCTCTAAAATTGGATTGGAATATGTTCAAATTACAAGCTGATATAAGAAAAGTTTATTACCAAAAATTCCTTCGTGTCCACTGATTTGTATCTGGTGCTCCAGAAGCAATCAGCAACAGCGCTTAGACTTCCCGTTAAAGCACCCTTCGTTCCGCGTGTGTTGTTTGGATTGATGTATGGTTTCAGGGCTTTCAAGATATAGAGAAAGGCGAACTTGGGAGTGTTGAGCAGAGACTGAAGGACGCAGTTCACATAGCAGCTGTACCCTTGGTTGATAAGTCCTGTCATTCCGGTTTCCATCTAAAAGGAATATGAAAACTGTTAAAATAAAACAAGTTACTTCTTCGTCTCCAGTTCCTCGATCTCGATCATACAGTTCCTCGATCTCGTTGATACAATCCTCGTAGTAGGCGTCGAATCTGGAAGCCGATGACATTTTGATGGTTGACACTGCGTACGGAGGTGAACAAGTAGGTGTAAGGGCCAGCGAGTTTGACAGCTGATGAGTGATTGTTAGAAATACTGGTTGTTATAAAGGTCATTTTTAGATGTTTAAATAGTATACTTTTAAATATTTTCAACCTAAATTTTATGTATTTTTACAAAAAGATCGTTTTAAACAATAATAATTCTTACTGAGTTTTACGAATTGCAACAGTATTTATTGTCGCTGAATCGGTTGTATTGAAACGGCTTATGCTGTGATACGTAGCATTGAAAGAGCTTCCCAATGCAATGAAGGAGACAGTTTTTTTTGTTCTTATGTGCCTTTTCTTGTCTTCCCGTTTATTTTTCTTATCATTGCGTATCATTCTTTGTGATTGGTTGATTTGAAAGGGAAAAGTCTTTATACACCGATAGTTAAAGACTGATAAGGTTTTTTATTTAAATCTCTGATAATATAAATTCAAATTTTTATATATTTATTTCAACAATCTTTATAAATTGTAGATATTTTTTAAATTAATTTTATAAAAAATTTGTCTCCTTGGTTACTATGTAAAAGAGCTTTTTATTTTTTAAAATTACTGATTTTTAGATTAAATATATTTCTTATCTCTTTATTTATATCAAAAAGACTATTATGGCTTTCTTATTTACTAAACTTTTTCGTAATATTATTCTTCTGGTTGTCGCTTTTAATTTGGTGAGTTGGACATTTTTTGATTTTGTGATTTCTTTTAATTAAAGATTGGTTATTACCTTCGCTGGAAGAATTACAACATTCTAGCTAAAGACTTTAAGACAATTGCAGCGGCAGCAGCAAGTTTGTTTTTTTATTTAATTGAGTTTATATTTTTAATGAAATTTTATATTTCATCGTTTCTTAAAAAATTCATTTTTAGGTAATAATGCTCTCTCGGCAATCTCAAAATTCCAATCGGATCTCAAACGTACATACAAAGGACACACTCTGATCGGCGATTCGAATTGGGTTTGTTTAATTTAAAATAAAAATTTTCAAGAACCCTTACTTTTAGAATCCTCTTTCTATGGGCGGGCTTCAACTTCGTTTGCAACTTGTTTATGCTACTCCATTTGAAGCGTAATTTAAACAATTTCATGTTTTCTAAAAAGGTTTATTTATTTCTTAGTTTGACTATTATGGCTGCTGCATCGCCGACTGTTGGCCGTTCTGGACTTCATTGGGCTAATTCTACTTGTACTATCTTAACAGGGGAGTGTATTCGTCATTCGGATTCTTTTAGCAATTTGGTTAAGGAGACGTTCACTTCTGGTTTGTTTAAATCTTGAGAAAAATTTTTTAATTAAAATAAATTTTAAGTTTCAACAAAATTTCAATTTATTTAGGGCAAAACTTCCGACAAGGCCAGTTTGAGAGCTATGTCTATGAATTGGAAGGAGGCACTCATTTGGTTTGTTACTCGCGTGGATTTATTCCTGCTAGTGTTGTGCCTGCCCTTTCTGGTTCTTTGGCTGCTGGTGATCCTATTGGAGCTGCAAAGTTAATTTATACATTTACCAAGGTTTTTTAGAATATATTAATTTTTAAAAATCCTTTAAATTAAATAGGTTTCATTTGAGAATATGGCTGCAACATTTCTTGAATTGTTCCACCATTATAAGAATAAAGTGACAAAATTTGAGCTTTAAAGAAGAAAAGCTAAAGAACCTCCTGAGGACATAAAAAGCAAAAAAGTGCTTCTTTCATTTGATCTATTTATTTGGTTATGCTCTTTATTTAAAAGTAATTTTCTATTTATTTTTTGGGTCCTTTGACTGCCGTCCCTATTATAAATTGTTTTATTATTTTAATTTTCCGTTCTGACCCGTTAAACTATTTGTCAACAAAGTATTTTTTAAATGAAAATCTAAAGATTCTGAATTCTTAAAGCAATTCTCTTTTTGTTAATGGTAAATGATTTTTAAATTTAAATGAAAAACTTTATAAACATATTTCAGTCTTCAACTTCGGAATCTCTTTCAATGATATTATTTTTTTAGTAAAAACATTTTATAAATTTAATTTCTTCTTTTTCTTCTTCAGATCACTTCTTTAACTCGAATCTTTTTGGGTATAATTATTTATTTGGATGACTCTCTAAAGAGTTAAATTTATTTTCTTTACAAAAATAGCCCAAAATTCATTTTTAATTGTATTTATTTTCTTGATAGTATTTTGATGAGTAAAAACATTGAAATTTATATGGATTTTATTTTAGATGGGAAATTCTTGTCTGGGAATATATAAATAACAATATTTTAATATAAAAATATTTTTATTTTACGAAAAGTTTAATTACAAATTCTCAAAAAAGAATTATCAGAAATTTTTTTCTTACCTTGTTGTTGTCTAATTAACAATTTCTGTTAAAGGTTTTGACACATTAAGTGCAAATTGTCCACTACGGTTAGAATTGCCAGCTGGCCTATAAAATGCAACTACAATTACAGATTTATTTGTTTTTGTAATATCAGAATTGTCTTCTTTATTTGTATTTTGTTGTTGAGTTATCTGATTTTCAACAAATGAAAAATGAACTTTGACACGGCTTACTCCTATCTTTAATTTTTTTAAACATTTTTAATTTTTTTTAAACATTTTTAATTTATTTTTAATAACTTCTTTTGTTGATTTCCAAACAATTTGTGTAAAATAATTTGCACCTGCTTGATTAAAATTTAGTATTTTAAAATAATTATTTTCCTAACCTGCTTGCCATCCTGGTGTTTCATATTCATATTTTCTATTCTCATCATACCAATGATCAACAATTTCTTTTGCACTAATATCTTCAGGAAAGAGTGTAATATTCTCGCCAACACCTTTTTTTAATATACAATTGAATCTATTTACAATCCCATCCTAATAAGGGACCGCTTGATGAATGGGAGTGAATCATACCCACGTGGGACTATAACGGGATTCAACTGCAATTACTATTTTAATTATTTTTACCACTTATTTCAGCAAAAGCAACATGCCCTTTTTCTGCCAATTTGTTGGCCCATTCACAGGCCATTGAAATCAGTTCGGAGCTGAGAACTAGATCCGAAGCTCCATGCTATAATATAATAGGCATTAAAGCAAAATATGTATAATCATGTATAATGTCTTAAGTGACTGTAGGAGAATATTCTATTACTTATTATATCAACTTCTCTTCCTGACCAATTTTCGAAGTTCATTGTGCCTATTTAAAAATTGTTCAGCAAAAACAATCTCTTCATCAACATTGCTGAAAGAAGCAGTTGTTATATGCAAATTATTTTCAATATCTGTCATACTTTAAAATTAATAAATTGAAAAATAGGCAAAAAATAACCAATAAACAGCAAAAGTAAAAAAAAAAAAAAAGTTGTCAGAATGTCGCTAATGTTTGGGACTAAAAAACTCAAAGGGTGACACGTCAAAGGGCGAATTATAAAGAAGATAAAGACATATGTATTTCTTGTCAAAAAAATATGTGACTTGAAATTGTGGTGGCAATGGTTTGTCAAAAATAAAACGAAAATATTTATTTTTGATTTTTTAAATATTTTTCTCCACCAAGGTAATATAAAAAGTAATAAAATTGAAGTAACAATCGATGGTTTTACAAAATATAGAATTTTTTAAAGTTAAAAGAAACAAACTGGCAATTGCCAAATATAAACAAAATATCTATAAGAACCGCATAAAATAGAAAAAACCCTCCCTATATGCATTTGTGTGCTCATTTAAAAACTACTACACTCCTTTAAAATAAATTCAATTTTAGGACCATTCTTCCATCGTTTCTCCCTCTTATATCAATTAGCAGGCCTATACAATTTGCCTTTATTTTTCTTATAGATTAGTTTTCAATTAACTTAGGGTATTTTGAAAAAATAAAAAGAATTTTATTTTTATTTAAAAACATTTTTTAAATATAATTAGCCTATATATTTTTTAAGTTACTTTAAAAATAAATTTCTCAATTAATGAAAAGATCGGCCGAATGGAGGTGAATGTTGATGCTCTGCCCGGCGACGCTGTTCTTCAAAACGTCTCTCAATTTCTTCCAATAATTTTGGTGTAAAACGTATTACAAGTTTTACCGATCCCTTTGCATTTTTTAATAAATGAACAGCTTTTTCATGATTTTCTCGTTCAACATTATAAAAATTTTAAATTATTTTAATTTTTTTAAATTAAATAGTACCACTCCATTAATAGAAATTAATTGATCACCCCGTCTTAAACTTCCATGTAAATCAGCTACACCACCTAAAAAAATATTTTTTATTTCTTTCCTTAACAACAAATTACCTGGTATTACATGAGATATATAAATGGGAGAATTCTGCTCTTTTCCTCTAAAAATATAATTTAAAATAAATAAATAATTATTTTAATTACCCCATAACATTAAATCCCAACCCTTGATCTGTTTTTGGCAATTCAATTAAACGTGGATGTGCGGCACCCTCTGCAGCAGAAAAGACGGCAACTGTTGATTTTGCTGCAGCATTGACCAAAATCTTTAAAATAATTTTAAAAAAATAATTTTATTTTTCAACCTCTGGTGATGCTTCTTCACCAAAATTTTTGATATTTTGTTGATAAACATATTCATAAACATTTCTAATTGAATCAAAAAATGGTGATTGTAAATTTCTTTGAAGTTGTAAAAGATTGGGAAAATCACTATTTGAAGTTTTTGTTAAATAATCAATTAACTCATTAATTCGACGAAAATCTTCAAAAATTAAAGAAATTAAAATAATTAAAATCATAGATTCAGTCAGTCAAATATAAAAAAGATATCTAAAATTTTTTAAAAATACCTCGATCCAAACTCAAACCCATTCCTCCTTCCATTATTAAAAGCGTAAATCTATAACAAAATCTTATCTATAACTACAATATATTAAATAACAAAAAATAAATAAAAAAGATAATTAAAACTTTGGAAAAAAATATTAAAAAAAATTTTTTTTTTTATTTTGTCAACAAAAAAAAATCGGCATTCTATACAAGTAAAAATTATACAGTTTGAATTTACATTTTCTTAAATATCTACAATAAAAACAATTTAAATAAAGAATAAATTTTTAGTGCAGGGAATGTAAAAGATCAACCAACGGGGAATACAAATGCACATATTTACCACAGAAATGGGATTTTGAGAATAAGAATTGGACTTTAAAATACTTTGGGAATATCTCCGACAAATTTCTTCTTAAAGGAGAAAAACATTAGATAAAAAAATAATTTTTTTTTTCAAATAAATTATTCCAAAAATAATTTTGTCCAATTCCTTTAAGAAAAAAATAGAAAATTCAGATTCGGCGAAAAATGTCGGGATACCGCGCCGACAAAATGCTAAAAATATTTTTAGAATATACACATACATGTAATTTTTAAATTTTTTCTCATTCCTTTATTCTTCTATTAAGCATTTGGAAGGCACCATTCTTCATCATATTCTTTTCGAAATTCTTCAATTTCCCAAATACTTGATGAATATCTTCCAAGACTTTGAAAGAGAGCAACAACATCATTTCTAAGAAATTTTTCAAAATATTTTAAAAATAAAGAAAAACCTAGTAAGTGTAAATGGAATTGAAATATTATCCATTTTTTTATCTTCAATTGTTTTTGTTGAAGCACCATTACGAGGCAAATCAGCAAAAAGAATTTTTAAAGCAATACCCATTCCATGTGTTTGTACTTTTCCCCATAATCTACATTTATCACAATCAACACAATCCATAATTCTTGAAATATTCCAAAAATGCCGACGAAATTCTTCTCGAAGTAATCGAGCATTTGATTCATGTAAATTCTAATTTTTAAATTTTTTTTAAACAAAAATTAAACAAACAGAGAAAAGTTGGGTTTCATCAAATTGTTCCGGAAATTCTTTTAAAATTCCAAATAAATCTTCTAATGCTTGACGAGTTTCAATATCTTCCTATAAATATTTTTTAATTCCTTAATTAATTAAAAAAATTTACATTTTCATTTCCAGTATAAAAAATTTTGCTTTGTTGAATATAAGGACCTGCTTTGACTAAAGCTCGCAATTCAAGCATAAAAGTAAAATAAATATTTTTTAAACGTTCTGGTCCTTCTTTACTCCATTTTGTACCAAATCTATCAGTAAACATCTTTGAAAGTAAATAATTTATTTTAATTTTAATAATTCAAAAACCTGTGTATTTCGAAACCAAGTTCCTTCTCCAAAACCAACAGGAGCTGAAAATTAAAAATAAAATATTAAAATTTAAGTAAAGGATTAATTAGAGAAACAGGGCAATGTGAATAGAAAAAACATGTGAAAACGATAAATGGTCTTTGCCAGGAAATAAAAAATTTAAAGTTTCCGTTTCTTCGCAATTCTATTCATCCCCATAAAATCTTTAATATAAAGAATAACCTGGTTTAAAGTTATTTGCAGCAATAGAAACAGTAATTGCAGAATGAAGACCAGAAATCAATCGATAAAAAACACGCTTTTCCAAACACATACCTAAAATAAAATTAATTAAATTTAAATAATTTTTGTAAAACCTGTAGGTGTTGGTCGCAAAAGAAAATTTTTATCAAATTTTGGATCCGGCCTAAGTTTAAAAATTAAATAAAATAAATAATTTAAAAAATATTCTTTTTACTTGAAACAATTTTCGCTATAAATACTTTTCCAAACTTTTAATGCAGAATTGCCTTTATAGCCAGTATAACGTTCAGGATTTTTAGCCAAATTAACATAATGTAATTCATCAAAATTCTCATCTATTTTTTAATTAATTAAATAATTAATTAATAAAAACCTTCAGCAGCACAAAATTTGTTACTATTTGCCTCAAATATATCCAAATCACGTAATTGTGCTTTATCTATATCAGTTAAAGACGAATCCAAAGGATCAAATTTATTGCTACTTCCATCAGAAAAACAATCAGGTTCGGTTATAGCTTCGTTAGACTAAAAAATTTAAAATTTGTTAAAGAAAATTTATTTTTAAAATTTCCAAAAAAACTAACACTTGCATTGCTTGGTCGACGTGGCAAATCACGAAGAGCTTCTGGAACTTCATTATCACAATAACCAATTGTACATTCTTTAGTTGAACACTGTCCAGAATCGTCAAACCAAAAAGGACAAGGTTTTTCCATATTAACCTAAAAATAAAATTTATTTGTTTTTATATTTAAAGAAAAACCTTATAAAATTTAAATGGTTCTCTTTGCAAAAGTGCTTGTAGAGAAGGATAAACCTTCCCATTATTTATAGCATCAATAGTTTTCCCATCACAAGGGCAACTTTCTATAGCATCTCCAACTTTACAAAAACATGGTTGATGCCAATCAAATTGAGAAATAGTTAAAGGTAGAAAAGTAACCACACTTAAAGAAATAATAAAAAATAAAAAGAAAATTTTATATAAACGTGTAGTTTTAAGTTTAATCATTTCTGAAAATTTTAATTAATTAAAGGGTGAATAACCAAAAAAATGAAAATAGGTACATATTTAGATTAAAAGAAATTAAGAGAAAATATTTAAATTTTTAAAGATTTGGAAGAAATTTTATTTAAAAATAATATTTTTATTTTATTTAAAATTTATAGTTATTTCTTTAGAAATCTTTAAAAGATTTAATGAATGAATTTTTTTTATTAATTTTGATTGAGTGAGGAATAGAATCTTAACAATAAGTGTTTGCTTAGACATAAATAAATCCACGTGTATTTTAATACAGAGAAAGAGAATAAGCAGGCACATAGAGTAAAAATTAGTAATTTTGATTTTAAGGAATGGAAATATTTATTAAATAATTATGGGAAGTATTTTATGATTATATTAATTTTAAAATTAAGAGGATGGGTTGAAACAATAATTATCCAGGTTTGAAGCAAAAAAATTTTTTTACTTAAAATAGATTCAAATCCATCCTCCAATATTTTTGCAAAATTTTCTCTCACATATGTAATTCTATAATGCTAGAATTTACATATAATAAACAGATGTATAAATATTTACAAATATATTTAAAATATATACAAAAATATACATTTCTAAAAAAATTATTTTTCTTTTTGTTTTTTTATCAAATAATCATCGGAAGACATTGAGTTTCTTGATAAAGAACGTGAACATGGTGATACTAATGTTCGACAATCCAATAATCGAGAATCAATTTCAGCTATCAATCTTTTCATTTCTGTTGTTTCATTCTTTAATATTTATTTTAATTTATATTTAAATTAAATAAATAAACTGTTTTTGCTTTCTTTTTTGTATACATATAAGGAACACCCAATCCTCTTGGTGCACCACGAGGTGTTCTTCCTGATTCAAAAAATGTCCAACGTCTTTGGCCATTTTCTTCTAAATAATTCTTTTGTTGTCCACTAACTGGATGCCTTTCCATTGAAACAGCTGCACCCAAATATGAAGAACAACTTGGCTAAAATGATAAAAAAATATTAAAAGAACAAAACTATTTTTATTATTTTATGGATTATTTAATATTATCCATATTCGTTTTCAAATTAATAAAAATTTAAAATTGTTTTTTAATATTTTCTAAAAATATCTAAAATGCTGTTTAAATAAACTTGTTCATTTATAGGCGCTGAATGGACTGAACCACGAGTTTGAAAAGATGAAGAGAGAGAACTAGTCTGCCGACGTTGTGAATTACTGGGTAAATATCTAAAATAAAAATATTAAATTAATATTTAGTTTTTAAAAATAATTCTTTTAACTAAAATAATTTTAAAAAAAAACCTTCTAATATAAGCAGTTGAAGAACTACTTGAAGTACTTGTAAGTGCAATTGGTGATGAAGATAATGAAGAGGAAGTATGTCCCCCAACACAATTATTTGTAACAATAACCCTCAAAGTATTATTACTCTAAAAAGAATTTTAAAAATATTTTTTTTAATTTTTTAAAACTTTAGAAGAATTAATTGAAGAGGAAGTTGTTAAAATAACTTTTTTTGTTTGATTTATTCCCTCATTTGGTTGATTTAGGTCAAGTTGTTGTTCATGGAAATTATCACCTTCATTAATAGTAGTTGACATTTCTGATGAAGAATTATTTGTTAAAGTACCCTAAATATATAATTTAAAGAAAAATATTTAAAAATTCTCACTTCTTCATCCAATTCTTGAGTTGCATAATTAAATAAATTCATATCTGGTTGATATCTAGGAAAACTTCCATGTCCATGTTGTAAACAACAAAATTCTGTTTGTGTTGATTTATGATGCTTTTAAAAAAATTTAAAAAATATTTTTAAAATTTTTCTTCTTACTTTATTAAAACGCATTTGTAATCTTTTCAAAATTGCTTCTCTTCTCATTTTACCAAAAGGGAATAATCTAACAAGTCTATGAAAATTACTTTCTGATATTAAATTATTATTTAATTGTTTAGATTGTCTAGGTAATATTAAATAATCTGTTGGTTGTAATTCTATTGATATTTGTTTTTTATTTTGTTGTAATATTGAAGGTAAAATAATTTGTTGTTGTTCATCTTCTTTAAAAATAAAATAAATTTTTAAAATAATATTTTTATTTAACCAGAATGTATTTGTGTACTTCTTCTTTGTCTTCTTCTTTTCCAAACTTTCCATAAATCCATTAAAGACATATGTGGTTCTATTGCTGCTGTTATTTCTTCTACTGTTTGTCCAGTATCTCCATATTCTTCCATCATTGTTAAAAGTAATTCTTCAAATAATGCTTCTAATTTTAATTGAATAACATTAATACACATTGATACCTTTATTTATTTTTTAAAATTAACAAAAAAAAAACAAACAAGTGAAAGACCAACAATAATAAATCCAAACATTATAAACATATCTTCAGAATTTGTTGGTGTAACATCCCCTATAAAATATTTAAATTAATTAAAAATTATTTTCTTACCATATCCAATAGTTGTGAGAGAACAAAAAAAGAAATAAAAACTTTTAAAATAATCCCAATCCTGTTCAAATTGAAGAAAAATTGCTGCACATAAAAACATCCAAGAAAAGGCAACCTTTAATTATTTTATAATATTTCTAAATAATTTTCTTTAAAAATTAACTCCAATAGCTAAAAGAACAGGCATTCCACCAGAACCTTGCACTTTTCCTTTTAATTTTTCTGCATCTTTAACACAACTAATAAATTCCATTAACCTTTTTATTTAAAATATTATTTTATTTTATTTAATTAAATACCAAATAAGTTTATGCCAAAAATATTCTAAACAAAGAAGAAAAAAACGTCCAAGTTTATGTAAAATCCTTTAAAAAAATATTTTCTTTAATTAAAAATTATTTAAAAACATAAAAGTCATTGGAATGCCAATTACTGCATAAACCTTTAAAAAGAAAATAAATATTTATTTTATTTAAATAACCATAGCAAAAAATTTGCCAAGTCTTGTTTTTGGTACAATATTTCCATAACCAATTGTTGAATAAGTTGTTACTTTGATTGAATAAAATAAAAAAATATATCTCTAAAATTACCAGCTAAAAACATTGAATTCCAAAAAGTCCAAGAAGGTGTTAATGTATGTTGTAAACCAACAAATTTATTAAATTCATTAATACTAATACGTAAAGCTTTATTTAAAAATTCTGGTTTATGAGATGTATAACCAAGTTCCCAACAACGTTCGGCTAACTTTAAATAAAAAAATATTTAATTTTAAATACATATAATCTTTTATTACTTGTTGTGTATAATTACGAAGTGCCAAAATACGGCCAATACCAAGTTCACCAGAACCTGATTGGAAATGTGTTTTCCATAAACGTTCAGGGCTGCTTGGGTTTAATAAAGATGACTAAAAATTTAAAAATAAATTTTTTTTAAAAATTTTTTTAATTACTTTATATGTCTCTTGGTCATTTAAATAATAACTCTGTAAAACATACCAATAAATAACCTTTTAAAAAATATATTTTTTAAATAAAATTTTCTAAATAAACTTTTTGTATTCTATTCATTGCCAAACGACGATATTTAAATATTTCTTTATTTAAAGTTGTTATACTAGCAAATGTTTCTAATATTTCACTTTTATTTTGTGTACTTAAATTGTAATTATTTCTCATTTCTTTTAAATGTTTATTAATTGCCAAAACTTCTGAGAGAATATGTTTTTCTTTTAAATGAGAAAATAAATATTTTTTTATATTTATTTTACCTTCTCTTTCTACATATTCTTTTTTCTTAAGTAAAACATTTTGTTCAGCTGGGCTCTAATTAAAATATTAATTTATTTAAAAATTTAATTTATACAAACTTCAATTGTATAAAAAATAGCACCACCAAGAAATGAATAAATAACTAAAACAAGTATTGGCAATAAATAATGAATACGTGATTTTTCATAAAAACTCTTAAATATTTTAATTAATTTATAAATTTTATTTTCCAACCAATAATCTGTCCGTAATTTTATGTAATTTTGTTTTTGGAATGTCATCAATATTTTTATTTCTCATTGAAAATAATTCTGAAGATTTGTGAGTAGTCGGGTCTGATAAAGTATAACGAAATCCATTATGAAATGGTACCAAATTAATTCCATGAAAACTTAAACCTTTGGAAAAAGAATTTAAACATTTAATTTTCACTAACCATCAGGGCCAAGACAAAAATGTGACTAAAATATTTTTTTTTTAATTATTTAAATAATCACCAACTTTTTCAAAAGAATTTGTAGATACTCTTGAACTTCTTCTTAATTCATTGGTCATCAACAATGCAGCAGTAGATTTTCTACGAAGATGTGGGCCAAGTATTGACCCAGCAGCTGCCTTCATAACTTTATTTTGAAATAAAGAATTTTTTCGTAAATGTGATTGTGAGAATGATGAACAAAAATCAGCAGATGGCATATTCATTGAGAAAAATTTTAATTATCAATTTCTACCTATATTAGTATATGAAATACTTTTTAAATAATTTTTAAAAATGTTCTTAAAAATACTATTAAATAACTTATAAAAATAATATTTTTAAAAAATTTTTATTATAAAAAAGAAAATTGAGGATATAAATAAAAGTATATGGAGAAAAACATGTGCCTAAAATAACGATAATTTGCTCAAAGGAATTGATGAATTTATTGTTTGGAATATAAAATGTGTTAATTTAATCAAAATATAAGCAAGCAATTTCACATAATATCTATTATTTATATATTATGTAATAGAAAGCATTAAATCTCAATAAAAGTAAATTATAGTATTTTAATTTAATTACTAGATATTCTTTTTAAATGATTAAACACATAGAAAGTATGATTTTAGACAGACTACGGCAGTGTAAAGTAGCAAAATGTCATCGGCTTCTAGCTCAAGATTCGACGCCTACTAAGAGGATTGTATCAAGGACTATTACACAATGAGACGAAGAGCTTGGTTGATAACAATTTTCATATTGTTCTACGACCGTACTCAATTTTGAGCGGTGCAAAAGTATGGAAACAATTAGGAAATTTAATATTTTGTGTGTCCACCACGGGCCTAAATTTCTGCATGTATAAACCTATTACTAATAAGAAATATGGGTTAATTTTAATTATTATTATCTATTCAACGGACAATAGGGCTAATTTTAATCATTATCTTCTATTCAACGGATAATAGGGCTAATTTTAATCATTATCATCTATTCAACGGATAATAGAGGTAATTTTAATCATTATCTTCTATTCAACGGATAATAGGGCTAATTTTAATCATTATCATCTATCAACGGACAATAGAGGTAATTTTAATCATTATCTTCTATTCAACGGATAATAGGGCTAATTTTAATCATTATCATCTATTCAACGGATAATAGAGGTAA
>ABLG01001974.1:0-11140 GCA_000172435.1 Meloidogyne hapla
TAAAATCTGAGCTTGTATAAGAATTCCCTTCTCAGGTCATTAAATCGTAAATATGGTAAATAATTGTGTTGCAGTCTAGAAATTTTTTTTTAATTTTTACTTTGAGTCGAAAAAATCCTAAAAAACATTTAGAGGAATTTTGTATCATTTTTAATAAAGAGAAAATTAATTTAAAGAGAAATTAATTTAAAGAAAATTAATTTTTATTTGGCAAAATTAATTAAATTTAAAATAATTTTGTATTAATTAAATTTTTAATTAATTTTTTATCATTATTTCTTTTATTAATTAAATCATTATTATCTTCTAAATTTTCTTCTTCTTCTTCATTATTTTTATTATTATCAGAAAGTAAATAATCTTCAACAATTGCTGAAAATCTGTCCATATCTAATTGATCTGCTGAAGAATCTCCCAAAAGTTCTCGAAATACAAATTCTGCCAATTCATGAGAGAAACCACCAATTTCTTTAGCTACATACTTAAAAAATAAATTAGAATTTTTTTAAAATTAATTTAAAGTTTCTATTTGAGATTTTTAAATAATAAAAAAAATAAATATTTGGAATTATCTAAATAAAATTTAAGTGCCTTTTTTAGGCCAATTAAATAAATTCTATTTTACATTTATTAAAAACAACAATAAAAGACTAAAGTTGTTTAAAAAATACTTAACATTTTCTTTTCGTTTAAAACAACAAAAAAATAATTTAAAAATATCAAATAATAAATATTGTTTTTTATTTAAAAAAAATTATTTATTAAATTAAACTTACAATAAATTCGTTTTCAGATATTAAACCATTTTTGTCTTGATCAAAAACCTAAAGAAATATTTTTTTAATTTTTATTTTTTTTTCTTTTTACCTCAAAACATTGTCTAACAACTTCATCATTTGTTGGTCTTTGTCGAAACCCTCCCTGTCTTTCTGCTGTTTTCATACATTGACAAAATTCTGGAAAATCAATTTCTCCATTTCCATCTTCATCTACCTTTATTTTTATTTTAAAATATTTTCATTTAATTTATTTTATTTTACTTCTTTAATTAAACGTTCAATTTCTGCATCATCTGCATCTAATCCAATCTTTTTTAAAAAAATTTTGTTTATGAATTAAAAAATATTTATTTACTCTTAACATTGCTTCCTTTAATTCTCCACTTCCAATAGCCCCACTTCCATCTGTATCAAACATTTTAAATAATTGTTGATATTCCTTTTTTAAATAATTAAATAAAATAAATATTTTAATTTTTTAATATTTCTCTTAAACTTAAAGTTAAATCAAAAAGATTTTTATGGAAAATCAAAAATATTTAATATTTATTTTTGAGAAACAAAAATTTAAAAAATTAAAAACATTTGTTAATTTTGACTTTTTTTATATAAAAATATTTCTTAAAAAAATAATTGTTCTGTCAGGCATTAAATTTTTGTTAATTTTTATAATTTAATTTTATTTAAAAAAATATTTTTTTCCTTCTTACTTTTAATTCCCCTTTTGTATATAATCTTTCAAGCATTTGTTGTTGTTGTCGAGCAGCAGAATGTGGTCTTGCACTATCCCAACCTCCAATTAAATGACTTCCTCTTCTATTAGCACTACTTCCAACACCCCAACGTTGATGAAATGCAGCACGGCTACTACTTAATGCTGAATTTGGTGTTGGCTTAAAATGAGGGGAATTGTAAAAAAATAAAGAAAACCTCTATTTAATATAAACTCATTAGAAAGGACTAGTTTATAAAATAGAGGGTTTTCGTTTAAAATATCGTTAAAGAGTTTATGTCTCTAGAGGGTAGCTTAATTCAAATTGGATCGTCTGTATCTTATGTAGGGTGTATGTTAAATAGAGTGTTTATTTGTTTTGTCAGGGTAAAAATTTTTTAAATTAATTACCTGTGGTTGTTGTTGTGTATTGTTCATTTCCACTTATAGCCATTTGTAAACCAGCATGTGGAGCACTAGAATGTGCCATTGCTGGGAGAGTACCAACACGTCCAATTTTCTTGAATTCATAAGAAGTTGACATTTTTAATTAAAATTATTTTTGAGGACCTTAAATGCTCTTAATGGTAAACGTTGTTGTTGGGATTGTTCTCGTTTATCTAAAAAATAATAATTAGATTTTTTAAAATAATTTTTAAAAATTATTTTAAATATTCAGAAAAAATTAATAAAAATAGAAAAAAGCTTAATCTAAAATAATGTGCGTGTTAAAGCAAAAATATAAATTTATATACTAAATGTCAGAAAATTGCCAAAAGAAAATACATTAACAATTAAATATTTTATTTATTTTTATAATATACAATTAAATATCTCGTGATTAAACTCAATTTAGTATAATTTTAAAAAATTATTTTCTACAAATTAAACAAATAAATTACCAGCATTTGGAAGAAAAGAAACTCTAGATTGTCCACTATGTCTTCTATTCGAATCCATTGATGTTGATTGACCACCACCAGCTTTTAATCCGTTTGGAGATAGGCTAACTGAAGGGCGAAGATTATTATCAGAAAATTGTCTTCTAGTTTGTCGTTGATAACTGGAAATAAAAATTAAAAGGAAACAAAATTTTATCAGAAATAAAATAATTTAAAGAACTTTTGACTGAAGAAAATATTCTCCCTTGATTTTCCCCTATTTTTTCTAAATAACCAACATCCCCAAAAAATTAATTTAAATAATTATTTAAATAAAAAGAAATCCTATTTATTTAAAAAATATTTATTTTGATATTTAATTAAAAAATAAAAATATTAACAAATTTTTTGGCCTATAAAATTGTATAGTTGTCAAGGAAAGGAAAAAGAATTATTATTTAGAAACTAATGGAGACAAAACACTACTTTTAATATAAAAAATAAAATAATATTAAAAGAGGTTTTTTGTTATGTGAAGGTGTAAATAATATGAGAAATAAAATAAATATATTTTTTTTTTGTAAAAATTCTCTGAAAGAAAATTTTTGTAAAAAACTTTAAACATTTTAAAAGTTTAAAATTTCTGATAATTTTTAAAAAAGATAAATATTTTTTATATATACTAATAAATTAAATATAATAAACATTGCTGACATTTAAATTTGTAATTCAGCTGTCAATTAAAATAAAAATTATAATTGGCACGGAAAATGAAAGAGAGGGTGGAGGAAAGTAATAATTGTGTGGAAATTAAATTGTAAAAAATATTTTTAAAACAAATATTATTAAAAAGGTTAAATCTATCAGTTGGAGATAATAAATTATTAAAAATTTAATAAAAAAAATAATTTTGTGTATTTATTTATGTGTAATTAATTATAAAAAAAAAAATAAATTTTTTTAATTGTAAAAATTAGAGAAAAATATTTTAATATTTTTAAATATTTATTTTCATTTATAAATGAAATCTCGCCAATTTATCGCATCAACGGGTATAATAATACTTATATTGAATAAATGAAGTGTAAATAAACTAAAATAAATTTTTATATAATTTTTTTAAATATTAATTTTCTTTAACTGATTAAAAAATTAAAATTTCAAACCCAAGAACTGCTGCACGAGAAGGACCAATTACTTTATTATCATTATTAACCGTTGGTGGAATAATAATTGGTTTAACAATATTTGTAGTTAATTGTTGTTTTGGAACAATTGGAGGTCTAACAGATTCTTCTCCACCATTAGGACTTGGTTCTCGACTAGATTCTGCTGGACTAGTAAATTCAAATCGAGGAAGGGGAATTGAAGAAGAAAGAGAACCGGTTGTAAGAGAGGGAGATATACTTATAACTTTTGGTTTGTTGAGAGGATTTCGAAGAGTAGAAGAAAATTCCATCTTTTAAAAATATTTTTAATTAAAATGACGAAATATTAAAGGAAAAAAAAGGGTTATTTAGGGTGGAAGACGAAATCTATAGAAATAGAACTTATTCATGTCCCGAGTAACTAAATGTAATCATAAAAAAGGAATTAACTTTGCAAAACTAATAATTACAAAATGTTGTGAGGAATTTGAGCTAATGCAGGAGATAAATTATCAAAAGAAAATTATAAAATTAAATAAAAGAAAATAGTTAAACTAGCAAAAATAATTTTAAGTTAAAATATTTTTTTATGAAAGAAATTTGTAAAGAATTAATAAGCATAAATATATTCAAATATAAAAAGCTGTCTAATAATTGTAATTAATAAGTACTTATTTTAATAGAAAAACTTTAAATAGATTAACATCTGTTTTAGAATAATAAGTTTTTATATTTCTATTTTTGTTTTTTTTCTCGATTTTTCTCAATTTTTATCCCAAATAGTTATCAAGTGAAACCTTTTTTTTTAAAAATTAAAAAAACTTTTATAGGAGATAGATAATTGGTTGTTAAAATTTTAAAAAAATGTTGAAGGCAAGTGTGCTGCAAATTATAGCTTTAAAAGATTGTAAGGGCCAACAAAGTCCTCTCCTCTTTTTTTTCATCTTCTCAAAGCCAAAATCCCCTAAAGGCTTTTTTACACCTTCACAAATCCTCTCAACGTAAATGCCCGTTTCCAACGAGATTATTTTAAATGAAGGGGATTGGGAAAGAATGAAAAGAACGATGAGAGGAGATGTTTTAAATAAATATATTAATGAAATATTAAAAACTTTAAAAAAGAAAAAAAAATTAATTCTAAAATAAATTAATTTCTTAAAAGGTTTTTTGTAAGCCTTTTTGATTCTAAATAAATTGTTTTTATATTTATATTAAAATAAGTTACATATTCCTAAATTATGGTTAGGAATCCACCCCAACTCGATTAATTTTTTTCTGTTAAATTATTCAGAGAAATAATTTTACTAGGTAGCCTTATACTAATTCTGAAAATAATTAATCTATATTTACTATTTAAAATATTCACACAAAAAAACAAAACAAATTTAAAAAATACATTTTTTGATAGTATTGGCAATTAAATAATAGAGCAGCAAGAGGTTAAATGATTTTCTTAAGAAGTTGAAGACATCTAAAAATTTTAATTATTTAAAAATATTTTATTTTATATTTATTATTTTATAGTAATAAAACAAACAAACCTATATTAATCTAATCAAAGTCTTCTTGGTCGCTGCTGAGTTCATATGCATAATTTCTATATTTTGGCTGCTCATCGCCATAATGATCTAAAAAATTTTTTTTTAATATTTTAAATTATTTATAATTAAATTAAGTAAGAAGTACATGTTCCAAGGAAATAAATAA
Source organism: Meloidogyne hapla (assembly GCA_000172435.1). Lineage (NCBI taxonomy): Eukaryota > Metazoa > Nematoda > Chromadorea > Rhabditida > Meloidogynidae > Meloidogyne > Meloidogyne hapla. The sequence goes on from ABLG01001974.1 coordinate 5,228, forward strand.
GCTACAGAAAATAGCAATTGAATTATTTGTTTATAAGATTTTTAGATAAATAAATTAAAATAAAAAAAAATAGGGGATAATTTTGGTCCGAAAAGTCATATATGATTATATCACAAAAATTAGAATTAATAAAATTGGGGATAAAAAATAGATAAAGCAATTGTCTAAATTGAAATAAAAATAATACCAATAAAAAACTAATTCTAGTAAAATCTAAAGGAGAGAGAGGCCCCTCCAACCTTTTAACGCCAACCAACCAAAATATCCGTCTTCACTTGTAGACTCATTTTCGAATTCATTAGCTCCATCTTCATCTGGATAATCATTAGCATAAAATTGTTCAGCATTAGAATCTTCATCATCATAGTCATCAGCTGAATCTCCCGATTCATCATCACCACCATAGAAAAGTTCAACATCGTCTGCTTCTTCAATGGTAAAAGATTTTGAATTAGATGGTTGACCTTCTTTGTTGTACTAAATTTAAAAAATAAAAAGTAAGAAGCTTAGATTTTTTTAAGTTTTATGGTATTTGTTTTTAGGACCTATTAATTACAAAATCGACTAAATTTGTCAAAATTTTTACAAAAATATTGAAGTTAATTCCCAATAGATACAATAAACATAATCGCAGTAATATCTTATTAAGAAAAAAATTTTTATTCCAAAATTTTTTATTGCCAAATGAAAGATAAAGTAAAACAAAATATAATCAATCTAAAAATTAAATATTTTAAAATATTAAAAAAAAATCCCAAAAAAAGTTAAAAACCTGTTTATCCTTCTCGTTCCCAACATCGTTCAATTTCATCTTTTTTGTAGATAAAATCAAATTTCCGAAAGGATCTTGCTTTCTTTTACGTCGTTGTTTTCCATGTTTTTGCCGATGACGTTCACCAATATGCACAACCATTGATTCAGAACGATGAGAAGTCGATTGAATTAAACAAGGAGAAGAAGAATTAACAGGAAAATCAAAATATTCATCAGCAAATTCATCTTCATCTTGAATTTCCTCCTGAGCAATCGGAGCAAGATTTTTTAAGTTAAAATTATTATTAGGTGTTGATTCGTTTGTAGTAATATTTTGTTCAACCTCCATTTTAATAAGATCTTTGCACCTAAATCAGAAAAAAATGTAAAAATTAGCAAAAGATAAGTAATTAAAGCAGTGGGAAAATTAGATGAAAGAATTTTATGGAAAAAAATAAAAAACTATTAGTCTGGGAAAGACTGTAATGATCCAATCTTGAGAGTACAGGAAAACTTGAGTCCAACGCTATATTCTACACCTTTTATGTATATGAAGTTCGCAGAAAAAATAGGTAAAAACCTAAAAAAACTCACTCTAATTATTAATTACATAACAATAATATAATACATATATACAGGATGAATTTTGATTAAAAAAACAGCAACAAAAGGAGAGAATTAAAATATACATATTATAAAATGTAGATACATATTCCAAAGGTCTTCATTCTTTTCTCGTCATATTTTGTGGTTATTAGGCAGCTTTGTCATTGGCATGTTCGACGATTGCTGCTTTTGTGGAGTCGTAGTGATGATAAGGACATTAAAAAAATACAATTACACTAGGACACTTATGCACTTGAATGTAATTATATGTATTATTTTTTTTAAACTGTGGTATTGAGGCTTAGAAAATTTAGTGTTATGTATTTTTATGTATTTATGTGTCTTAAGATACATATAAAAATTCTTTAAAAAATTAAAAAATCCTAATTAATGGATAAGTATATGTATATTTGTCGTTTTTAAAAGTAATTCTATATTTTCAAGTATACACAATAATTTTTTAATAAATTTATTATCATATCTATATAATGCATAAATACAAAATTTATAAAAATATTAAAAAAATAAACGTAAAGAAAAAGGGGATTTAAAAATTGTTGATAATGGAAAGGATTTTCATCACAATTTATGGGAAAGTTGTTTAGGAATATTATAACAATAAATAATGTGAGTGATAGTTAAGAGCACTTAATTATTAAAGTAATCGTTTATATTTAAAAATTTGTTGGTCATAAATAAATAAACAAAAATTTTAAAAATTATCTTGACTTGAAACGATTACTCGGATGATTTTAATGACTAGTAAAATTATTAAGCTAGAGAGCGATTTATTTTACAAAAATTAAAGAGTTACAAACTTGTATATAATTTAATAAATAAATTTGCCGTTCTCTAACCTTTACGTAAATGGGTCCTATAAGAATATTTAGAAAATAAAATATAAATTCAATTTAAAGAGAAAGAAATAGCTAAGAAACAATAACATAACAAAATTGTAATTATTAGCATAAATAACAAAATATTCCTATTAACAGTTTTATTTGTAGATGAACTACTTGTTCCTCCAACATTTCCATGTCCATCATAACCAATAATATAAACTAATTTTTGAGACTCAACCAAAGGATCAGGTGAACGGGCTGTTTTTGGTACTGGACGTCGTCTTCTTAAATGCCTCTCTTCCTCTTCTTTACTTTCTCCAAAATCTTCAGTCTGAGGTGAACGATTGCCTGGCCACTTATTTGTTCTTCCATCCATTAATTCATAAAGTGAAGAATCTGGAAAAAATTAAATTTATGTGAATTAAAGAGAATATGTAAATTTACAAAAAAAAAAATAATCAAAAATTATTTTTCTGTTGACCTTGCTTTTGATTATACTTTTGTTTTTCTTCTCCAAAAACCATATGCCTTTGTTGTCCTCTTTTTTCATCAATATCAACGTCAACATCTCTTTCCTCTTCATTTTTAATTTTTCTCCCTACATTTGTTGATACAGCATTAAGTTGGTCTGTCAATTCTCTCTGTGAGTGAACCAATACTTTATGCCTTTGCCCTCCCTGTTCAAGTGATAAAATTGCAGGAAAAACAGAATTGTCATTTGAAGAAAGAGCTGAAGCTTTTGGAGGTGGTATTGTAGTTGTTGAAGTTTCTGATGGAGGAAGAGAAGTTGGAATAATTATTGGCATTAAAAGATGTGCCAGATCTGTCCATTCATCAGCTGGCCTAAAAATTTCTTAGAATTTTATAAATTTTTAAAATTTAAAAAATTTCTCGCACCTTTTTAGAGGAGCATTATTTGAAGGTGAGGGTAGTACAATTATACGCAGTCTGAGACCTTCAGTTCGACACAAACCACCACTTGTTTGAGATGTACCGTTAGGAGAGCCATTAGAAGTGGCTAAATAAAATATTTATAATTAATTATTTTAAAGAAAACACTTAAAAAATATTTATTTTAAACAAAAATTCTTTATTTTAATTTATTGTCCATCTGCCCAGTATTATTGTCAATCATTTAATAAACAACCCATCCTTATAAGAAGCTTTTCTTATCTTCAAAACAAAAAAGAAAAGAAAAGAATATTTCAGGGTCAAAAATAATAAATAAATATATTTGGCATTGTCTAATCAAATTTGTGTGATGAGTGAATGCGCATCGGGAATTTGCCTTATAATTTCCCTTCTTTTGGAACAGTTTTCTTTTAATTATTTATTCATTCTATTTATTTTGTATATCAATTTCTTCCAAAATATATTTATTTTTACCTATTTGGTTACTTAATTACGTTGTTTACCCGTCAATTTGAATTCATCAAAGCAGAAAAACTGAATATTTATTTATTATTTACATCCATTAAATTAATTAACCAACCAAATAAATAAATATTGTATTATACACATTTCTTATTTAAATTGGAAAAGAAAGAATTTATCTTGGAATTTAAATGTTTTAAAATTAATAATATTTCCAAAACTCTGAAAAGACTCTGAACGAAGACAATCTTTAATGAAATTGAAAGAATTTTCAGAAAATCTCGAAAATTAAATTATGATTAATTTCCAATTAATCGAGTTTTTATAATTAAAAAAGGCCAGGTGTGGTTGAAATCTAATCGGTTTTTGCCACGCCATATAAAAAAGATGAATAGGATAGGTAAGGTAGGATTAGCGGTTTTGGGTAAATCAAATACAAAAAAGGGACAGATGGACAAAAATATTTTGTTTATAATTTTTTAAAAATTAAAGATTTTGTGATAAAATATTGTTAAAAAATAAATTTAAAAAATAAAATATTAATTTTTTTTTAATTTTTAAAATTAGAAAATCCCTATAAGATTTTAAAAAATATTAAAGAATTAAAGCATTATTTACAAATAAGGGCAAAGTTTATTTTTACTCTCTCAAACTTTTTCGCTTTTTAAAAAGCAGAAAAGAGAATAAAAAAATATAAAAGAGAATCAAATTATTTTTTATTTATGTATTCAAAAAACGGTTAATTTGTTTTTCAATTTTATAAAAAAAAACTTTGAAGAAAAAGAAAATTTAAAAAATGAATAAAAGAAATTTAAAAAATAAAGGCAGATGTGTTTCATAAAGAAAAATGAGAGAGAATTATTTAATAGAAATTTTATTTAATAAATTAATGAGATAAATAAAAAGTTTTTTAACAAAAAACTTACAAATAAAGAAATAAGCATTTCCTTCACGAAAACTTGGCTTTCCAGGTAAAGGACTATAACGTCTAATAATTAATCTTGGATCACTTCCAGAATTTGGTCCACAAAAACCAATAGGTGCCAATCCATTTTGTGGTTCTAATTCTGGTAAATGACAAAGAATTGCTGATTCTGCTGGGACTAAATGAATGGCTAAATGTTTGTCTGTTGGGCAATGAAACCGAAGAACATCTTTAAGAAATAAATATTTTGTCAAAACTTTTGGATGTAAAATTGAAGAGTATTTATTATTATTATTATTTTGTTGTTTTGTTATATTTGAGTTGTTTGAACTGAAAAGATTTTTTTAATTTTAAAATAAATTTTAAAGTCCATCTATTTTGTAGATCCCTTCAGAATCAAAATAATAAAGAATTGTATTTACTCTGAACAGAGTCTCTCAGTATTAGAACCATATCTTATGATACTAATCAAATAAAAATAAATAAAAATGTCTGAAATTTTTTAGAAGATGTCTACAAAACTATAGTTTTATAAAAAAATAAAATTCTTAAATAAAAATTATTATTAAAAATCCCCAAAAATTAAAATTTAATTTAAATAAAAATAATTATTTCTTTTTTAATCAATATTTAATTATTTGCCAGCAAAAATATTACACCGAGAAAATATTAAAAGTTTAATAAAAATATTTAATCCAAGCTCTTTAAATTTTTTACAATCAATCGCTTTTTTATTTTTCTGGATTTTATTTATTTTACTATTAATTCATCATTCAAACTTTTGCAATTTTTATTAAGATTTAAGAAAGGTTAGTGTTATTTGGCAAAAAAAGATTGAGTGAATTAATGCAAAAATAAAAGAGAGGTTACAAAATAGAGTCTTAATGAATTAATTATTTAATTAAATTAATGTTTTGATTTTCTTCTCTTTTTAGTTTTTATTTAAGATTTTCTATTAGAGATATTTTTAAACGAAATTCTCAATTTTTAATTTTATTGTTCAAAATTTAAAATTCCAAAAATTAAATAATTTCCAAACTCAAATGACTATCTCTTTCCTTCATTCCACTGAATGAGTGCAAAAATTAAACGGTCATAAATCAGGCGCGAAGGGAGAAAAGAGAGAGAAGAAGCCAAAAGGCTCTCTACTAAAGGCCAATAAAAAAAGAAAGTAAAAAAGCGATTAGTCAATAGCTTGGCCAAATGTCATATGCAAATTTTTGGGCAAATTATGGAGAAGCGATCATTTTTTTTCCGGTGGATAGCTTTGGAAGGGATGGAGAGAAAATCAAATATTGAGAAAATCATTTCCCCTAAGGAAATTTAAAAGATAAATTGTTGATTGATGTGGCCACTAAAGGGGAATAACTGACACATTTTGATAGAAAAGAAAAGGGATGAATGAGGATAATA
>ABLG01001973.1:0-14196 GCA_000172435.1 Meloidogyne hapla
CTATAAATAAATATATCCAACTAAAAGTCCAGTTCTGTGACTGTGAGGATAATCAAAAAATTGTTGTAAGCAAAAATGCAAGGAACTAAATATTTTCTTATTTTAAATGGAATATATCTAGAAAGAGAAAATAAAGAATATATATCCATTCTTTTGTATTTTATTTAAAAGTAATCTTCTTTAAAAATCATTTTTGTAAAATCAATAAATAAATATTATTTTTTAAATTATTTTAAAAACAAAACAAAATTATTTTTTCTTTAAATTAAAAAAAGTTTTTTTAATTAAAAGTCTAAAAACAATTTTTCAATTAATTCCAATTCTTTTTCAAAAAAAAAATAAATAAAATAATATTACTTTAATATCCATTTAAATCCCTTCTATTCCTTTAAAAAAATAATATTTTAATTGTCAAAATATAACTTTATTATTTTTTTATTTTTATTTATTTAAAATAAAATACTTAATATTTTTTAAATATATTTTATTGCAAAATATTAATAAAGTTTAAAATAATTAATTTATTAATAAAAATCAGAATTCATTTAATTAATTTAATATCGAATACTTAACAGAAAAACATTTTTTTGTTTATTTTTTTCAATTTTAAAAATCAAAAAAAAATTATTAATTTTGCAAAATAAAAAAAACAAAAAAAAGAACGCTTCATTTAACAATAAAAATAAAATTGGGCAATTCTTCGAGATTATTGCGCGAACATAAATACCCAGATAAATAAATAAATAAATCCTAAAAAAAGATAATTTTATTTTTTGTTGTGTGTACTTTCTGGTTTTGTCCTACAGAATTTTTATTTTTATTTTCCAGTCCCTAAAATCTCTTTCACAACAATTAAATATAAAAATGAGAGAAAGATGACAGAGAGATTTCTAATCCAAATTATTTATTTTTTGGTTGGACGATCAGAAAATATTCTCGTTCTTACTATTAGCTAATTTATATATTAATTTGGATTAAATTTTCTTTATTTTTTATTTTTTCATCTCCATAAAAGCTTTTGTATTTTTATTAATTTTCCTTTTTTAATTGACTTTAATTATCTATTTAATTATTTAGAAGAGAAAACTTTTTATTTTTTTAATTTTTCTTAAAATAAAATATTTATTTTATGTAAAGTTTTAGGCTTATTTTTTTATTAATAAACAGAAAATATTTAATAAATTTATTTTTATTATAATTTCCATTTTATGGACAGTAAACTCTTTTTATTAACGAATCATTTATTTACAACCATTTAAAGAGATTATTAATTAGAATATATTCTTTATATTTAATTTTTTAAATTTAATAAAGATTTAAAAAGAAATGTTAAAAAGGCTAATAACAAAACAAACAATTTCTTTGTTTATTTTATTTTCTTTATTTTATGAAATTAATTCTCAAGATAGTTGTTATATTAATGATTCTGGATTTACTTGTTGTAATAAAAAATTAGGTAATTTTTTAAAATTAAATTAAAAATATTTGGAGGAGGGTCACAAAGTCTGTTATTTAAAAATATTTTTATTTTAAAGAAAGTGCAATGAAAAAAGCAATGAGTGGCAAAGATTTACTTTCATCTGCTAATCATATTCAAAAAATGGCAGAAGGCTCACTTGGAGGAAAATTTGAAACTGTTAGAATATTTAAAAAAAAATAAAAAAATAATTTTTAAAGGTTGTTGCTTTTGATGATTTTGCCCATAAATCACATTTTAAAGAAGGCAAATCATGCAAAGTTGAAAAGAATGGACAATATGCTTTAGCATGGCAGCCTTAAAATTTTAATATTTAAAAAATATGAAAAAAATATGAATTTATAGATTATTTTAAAATTTAATTAATATTTACTTAATTAAAAATAAATATGTAATTTTTATTAAAAATATTTTCCTAATTTTTTAAAAATTATTCTGATGATCTTTGCTAATTTTAACATTAAAATCAATTTTATTAAATATCTCTGTAATTTATTAACAAACATTATTAAATAAAATTTTTAATAAAAATAAATATTTAGAGGTTTTTTCTTTCTTTTAACACATTTTACAAATTTTTGGACATATTTGACGTTTAACAATAACAGAATAACTAGAAGAATTGCAAAAACCATTCTTTGACCAAGCTTGACAACTATAAAAAAGAAAAGAGAATAAATAAAATTTTTAAAAATTAAAATTAAAAACTTGCCCGTCATGATCTTTTTTTCCACAATTTTCTTTTTTCTTTTCTTCTTTTTCATTATTTTTTCCATCAAAAACTTCACCAGAAGAATTACAAACAGAACAACTTTTAGCACATTGACTTGTCATTAAACGTTTATATAAACGATTTTCACATAAATTTAATAAACTTAAAGAAAATAAAAAAGTATTTAAATTTATTTTAAATTATTTTAAAGATTAAGGAGAATTTTTTGAATATAGGCAATTTTAAGAGAATTTAATAAATATGAGGAATTTATTTAAATGAGAGAGAATACCAAAAGGAAAAGGTTTACGAAAATAAATCCTTTCTTTAGGGCATGAAAAGGTGAAATAAAGGTTAAAAGCCTCACTCTCACTTTTTTTAAAGAAAGTGTCCTCCTATTTTTATTAAAAATAAATTTTATTTTTTACCTAAAACATTTTGTAGCAATATCTCTACATACTTGATGAACTACTTTTTCTGTTTTATTTTCTTTCTTTTCTTCAATTTTATTTTCTTTATTTAAATCTTTCCAATTAATATTATCATATTCATCAAAACCATCAGGCGGGACATTTAATTGATCAACTTTTTTTTAAATAAATTTAAAAAAATAATTTAATTTTAATTTTACCTATTTTATATTCAATAGAAAAATGTTGTTTTTTATATTGACTAAAAACACTTATAATAGCTAATTCTGTATTGCTATAGAGAATACCTAATGGACGAACATCTGAACGACAACAAATTCTTTAAATAAAAATTATTTTTCATTTTTAAAATTAAATATCTCTTAATTTCTTTTTATTTACCTAGCCCCAACTCTAAGAAAATCTCTCGCTTTAATTTCTGTTCCTCCATAAAAACATCCATCAGAACAAGCACCAGAAACAGATTTAACACGAATTTGAATTCTTTTACCATTTGGAGCCTTTTTATATTAAAAAATAATTTTTAAAATTAGATTTTGTTTCAATCACCCTAATATGCCACCAACACTGAGCATGTCTTGGGGCCATTCCATTCTCTACAGAACTAGAAACTTCTCCATTTAATATTTGAAAATCAGAATTATTTGCCTAAAAACAATTAAATATTTAATTTAAAAATTAAATAAAAACTTTAATTGTTGCCCCACAATTTGGAGGAGCACCAAATACTGAAATTGCTCTTTTTGTACAATCAAAACTTCCAAAACCATCAGGACAAATACAAGTAGAACAATTACGTGGATGTCTAATTTTTAATTTTTTTTATTGAGACTTTAAGACATTTGATTTTTTTAAATTTAAATAAATTTAAAGAAAATTTTAAAACTCAAATAAAATTATATATTAAGTAAATTTTTTAATTTATTTAATTTTCTCTAACCTATAACCACCATTTTTACAATCAGCACCTTTTGCATTACAATGTTCAGAGCATTTATAATACAAGTTCATCTAATTAAATAATGTAAAAACATTCAAAACTCTCGTTAGTAGCGACCCGGGTAATGGCTACAATCCGATATAAACGACATTTCCTCCGTTAATAATTTCCCCCTAAATTCTCTCAAATTCTTATAATTATTAATCACCTCTAAAACATCAAGAAACGAAGGAGCAACATTATTTCCCATTGTATGTTGAAAGATTTTTTCTTTAGCGACCATTGTTACACTCAATAAATGATTAATAATATTAACAATTTTTTGGTGTTTTACTTACCGATTAGTGGACATATCTGTATCAGAATAATGCATAATCTACAAATTTTTAAAAAATAAAATTCTTAAATAAAAATTTCAATAAACACACTTCCATAATCATAAGTAACACCAAAATTAAAATTATCAGATGGACTTTGTTTTACAAATTGTGTTGCCATTTGTGGACTAGGAAGGAAAACGAAATTATTTTTTAAATTAGTTTTTAGCACCTCAAATTAGAATAAACAACATTAACAAATTGATCCCTATCAAAACGAGCTTGTGCATGGAAAAAACCAAGTGTATGTCCTAACTCATGAGCAGCGATGCCAAACTTTAAAAAAATATCTTTATAATCGCACCAAAAAATCTTTAGATAATTTTTAATAATCTTTGTATATTTAATTTAATTTCCAGATTTTTTTCTATGCTTCAAATTAATTTTTGAATTATTTTTAAAAGTATTTATTTCTTTTATCATTTCCCTTCCCATTAATTGCTATGCGCCAAGACTCAAAAGGTCCGTTTTTAACATTTAAATATTTATTATTCGCCAAAACATTTCAAAATTTTTCTAGAAAATTCTTTTCTCATTTTCTTTTCTTTACACTTTACCTTGTCTTCTTTTCATTCTAAAGGACGTTCTAGAACATTCTTGCTTTCTCCTTTCTCAATATAAAATGGTGCAAACGGCTCCATTTCTATTTGTTTGCAAAGATTTTCATAATTTTGGGGCTGTTATATTTTTGACTACTTCGATTTTTTTCTAGAAAATTCTCTATACATTTTTAAATTAGATTTTTTTAATTTCAGCAAATTTAATATTTCTTCAAAAGCTAATTCTCCTTGAAAATGCCCGAAATCAAGAACGAAGAGATGAACGGTACGCAAGGTGAAACGTTCGCGTTTCAGGCGGAGATCGCCCAGTTGATGTCTTTGATCATCAACACTTTCTATTCTAACAAGGTGAATTTTTAGACTTTTTATCTTAATTTTCGATTTTTAGGAAATTTTCCTTCGTGAATTGATCTCCAACTCTTCTGATGCTTTGGACAAGATTCGCTATCAAGCTTTGACTGATCCAGCCCAGTTGGAGTCTGGCAAGGATCTCTACATCAAGGTTATTCCAAACAAGGCTGACAAGACTTTGACCATCGTGGATACTGGAATTGGAATGACAAAGGCCGATCTTGTTAACAACCTTGGAACTATTGCTAAATCTGGCACGAAGGCTTTCATGGAGGCTCTTCAGGTTTTAAATTTAGCTTTTATGGTTTCTCAATTCTGTCAACAATGCTTTTACCCATTAACCAAAAATTTAAGGCTGGTGCTGACATCAGTATGATTGGTCAATTCGGTGTTGGATTCTACTCTGCTTTCTTGGTTGCTGACCGCGTCATCGTCACCTCAAAACACAATGACGACGACTGCCATCAATGGGAATCTTCTGCTGGTGGTTCCTTCATCATTCGAAACTGCGTTGATCCGGAGATGACTCGCGGAACCAAAATCACTCTGTTTCTTAAAGAAGATCAGACTGACTATTTGGAGGAGCGTCGCATCCGTGAAGTGGTTAAGAAGCATTCTCAATTCATTGGATACCCAATAAAGCTTTTGGTTGAGAAGGAACGTGATAAGGAAATCTCTGATGATGAGGCTGAAGATGAAAAGAAGGAAGATAAGAAGGAAGAAGAAGCAGAGGTAGAGAAGGAAGAGAAAAAGGAGGATGAGGAAAAGGAGGGTGAAGGTATTTACTCCTTGATAAAATAGCAATTTAAAATTAACGTTTTTAGATGAGGAAGATAAGGACAAGAAGGACGGTGAAAAGAAAAAGAAGACTAAGAAGATCAAAGAAAAATACACCGAAGATGAAGAGTTGAACAAGACAAAGCCTATCTGGACTCGAAACCCTGATGATATTACTAATGAGGTAAGATTGAGTAACTTAGAAATTAATAACCGAACACTTTTAAGGAGTATGCTGAATTCTACAAGAGTTTGTCTAACGATTGGGAGGATCATTTGGCTGTTAAGCATTTGAGCGTTGAAGGACAATTGGAGTTCCGGTAAATTTTTATCCTAATGAATTTCCAATAATTGAATTCTCGATGAATTGTTCTTTCAGTGCTCTTTTATTCGTTCCACAACGCGCTCCCTTTGACATGTTCGAGAACAAAAAGCAAAAGAATGCTATTAAGCTTTACGTTCGCCGTGTCTTCATTATGGAGAATTGTGAAGAATTGATGCCTGAATACCTCAACTTTATTAAAGGTTAACTTGAAACTAACGTTCTTTTATTTTTAAAAAATTTTAGGAGTTGTTGACTCTGAGGACCTTCCACTCAACATTTCTCGTGAAATGCTTCAACAATCCAAAATTCTTAAAGTAATTCGCAAGAATTTGGTCAAGAAGTGTGTTGAACTTTTTGATGAAATTGCTGAAGACAAGGACAACTTTAAGAAATTTTATGAGCAATTCAGCAAAAATCTTAAGGTTTTTTAGAAATATTTTTGTGAATTGTTTTAAACAATTATTTTTAGTTGGGTATTCACGAAGATTCAGTCAACCGTAAAAAACTTGCCGAATATCTTCGCTACAACACTTCTTCCTCTGCTGATGAACTTGTCAGTTTGAAGGATTATGTTGGCCGAATGAAGGAAAATCAGACTTGCATTTATTATATTACTGGAGAGTCTAAAGAAGTTGTTCAAAACTCTGCTTTTGTTGAACGTGTCAAGAAGCGAGGATTTGAAGTTATCTACATGGTTGATCCAATTGATGAATATTGCATCCAACAATTGAAAGAATTTGATGGAAAGAAGTTGGTCAGCGTTACTAAAGAAGGGTTGGAGTTGCCAGAAAGTGAGGAAGAAAAGAAGAAGTTTGAGGAAGACAAAGTCAAATTTGAGAAGCTTTGTAAAGTTATTAAGGTATTTGATTTTTAAATTGGAATAATTAAAATTCTAAATTTTTTAGGATATTTTGGACAAAAAAGTTCAAAAGGTGTCCATCTCCAATCGTCTTGTTTCTTCTCCGTGTTGTATTGTTACTGGTGAATATGGCTGGACTGCAAATATGGAACGAATTATGAAGGCACAGGCTTTACGTGATTCCTCCACAATGGGATATATGGCAAGCAAGAAGAATTTGGAAATCAATCCAGATCATTCCATTATTAAGTGAGTTTATTGAATTCTTGGGAATGGTTTCGAAAATAGGGAAGATTGTTGGAGCTCCATTACATATTTTCCAAATAATTATTAAATATTTAGGTCTCTTCGTGAACGCATTGACTCCGATCAAGATGACAAAACAGCCAAAGATTTGGTTGTATTACTCTATGAGACTGCTTTGTTGACTTCTGGCTTCTCTTTGGAGGACCCACAACAACATGCATCTCGTATCTACCGAATGGTTAAACTTGGATTGGACATTACTGAAGAAGACTTGGAAGGAGGTGAACAACAGCCTTGCACGTCTGGAGAGCCTGTTGAGAAAATTGCTGGTGCAGAGGAGGATGCTTCGCGTATGGAGGAGGTTGATTAAATTAATGGAAAGATAAAAGGTTTTGATGGATTGATCTCCTCGTTGACATTGTTTTTCTTTGAATTAATTTTGTTTTCTTGTCCTTATAATCATTTAACGTTCCATAAGCTCATTTGACTTTTTTGTTTTTGAAATCGCGATATAAATTAATTTGACAACAAAATTTTGCTTTGTTTTTAATTTAGATATTTTAAAGTCCATAATTTCTCTTGAATTACCATAATATAAATATTTGATAGAAAAAAATACCTGTTCACAGCCGTGGCCGAGCGAAATCATCTATTTAGTATTAAAAGTTTAATCTTTAATTTAAATCACCTGCTCTCCTTGATTAAATGCTCTCCCGACTTGACTTTATTTGAAATAAAATTTTTAAATTAATAGAGATTAAATACCTGTAGCAACCACCTCCAGGGAAAATACGCACTTTAGGATTTCCTTGACCATTTTCAGCAAAAGATAAACATGTATTTTCAGTCCAGAATTGAGCTGCTAAACGAACTAATTTTCTAGCATTTTCACCTTTAATAATTAATTTTCTTATTTATAAGAATTACAAATAATTTACTTAATTTTGAATCAAAAATATAAGGAATAGGTTTTGAAGGTTCCCATTGATTTCTAGGAAAGTTTCTGCCTGTTTGTGCTTGTCTTCTTTTTCTTTTATTATTACCCAAAACCATTAATTCATCACCACCAACAATTATTGTTAATTGTCCAGGAATAATTCCATCACTAATTCCTCCTTTTCCATTTTGTTTTTGAATATTTGTTAATATTTCTTGTGATTCATTAACAGTTAAAAGAATATCACCCTTGAAGTTTTTTTTAATTTAAAAATAATTTAATTATTTTTTACTTGATATAGAAAATCATTTAAAGGTTTATTTAATTCTGCAATAGCTTCTCTACCTTTATTAATTAAATTTTGATTTGATTCTCTTTGTTCTGCTAAATTCTGGAATTTTTTTTTAAATTTATTTTAAGAGAAATTATTTTGAAAAATCAAGAGGATATTTTGAAGGGTCAATGAAAGAAGAGAATTATTCGGATTAAAGGAAGAGGAGAATAATAAGAATGATAAAGAGGAGAAAAGTAATTTATTTAAATTATGACGATAATAAATATTATTTTAAAGAAAAATAAAAATAAAAACCATAGCATGAGCTAATAAAACACTTGGTTCCATTAAACCAACAGCTTCCCATCCAGCCATTAAATGTTTTTTTATTTCTTCCAAGTTTTGTTTAACTTTAAACATTTCTTTCATTTTTTCTTTACCCATTGCAAATTTAAATTCATCAATTTTCTATAAAATATTTTTTTAAATAATTAAACTCTTTAAAAACTTGTTGTGTAATATTTATTTGTGGTTTTCTTCGAGGAAATTCAAAAATTGAAGGAATTATTTTTAAATGTCTTAAACGTTCAAGAATATCAATTGATGAACAAAATGTAAAGAAAAAATAAAAAATTAAAAATTTATTGAAAAGAAACATTTTTTAAAAATTAAAGAAATATTTTTTAAATTTAATAATTAAAAACAATGATATTTTGAAAAAACATTAAAGCTTTATTCTTCATAAGGATAAAGCAAAACCAAAAATAGAAAGAAAATAAACAAACAAACAAACAAAAAATACTAAAAATAAATAATTTGACAAAAATTACTTAATGAAATTTGAAAATAAGGGAATTTAAAAAAATAAAATGATTTAATTTAATTTAATTATTTTATTAATATTAATTTTTTGGGGATTTAAAAAATATTAATATAAAATATATTTTTTATGTTTTTGTTAAAAATTTATTTTTGATTTTATATAATTAATATTAAAAAAATAATTATATTATTTTCATTAATTATTTAAAATTTTATTTAAAAAATTCCAAAAATCTTTCCAAAATATTTATTTATTTATTTTCTTTTTCTAAAATATGTGAGGTCTGAAAAAGAATTGAATGCCCGGTGGCAAGACTTTCTTTCTTTTCTTCCTAAAAACAAATTCATTGTCCAAAAATTCGTTTGTCGGTTATTTTCTTTGAAGTTTTTCTTTTCTTTGAAGTTGCGCCGAACAACGCGGCAAAACATTAACTTTTTAGAAATATCCTTTTCTGTCCATTTTTGCCGTTACTTTGTTGTTTTTACTAAAATGGAAGAATATTTATTTAAAAAAGAAGCTTTTTTAAACAAAATAAATATTATTTAAATAAAACTTTCCAAAAATCTTTAAAATATTTTTAAATTGAATTAAAATTAATTTAAAATATTTAACTCTAAGACTGTCTCTTTATTTATTAAATTTAAATTATTTATTTAAATTGTATACTCATTTCTTGATAATTTTTTATTTTTAAATTAATTAAATAAAATATGTAAACATCTTTTTAAATAATATTTAAATATTTTATATATCCCCTTTTTAATCTTCAAACTTTATAAACATTATTTTGAATGGTTTTAAGAAATTCTCTCTTTAAAAGAATGTCCAAACAACCTTTTTCCTCTTCTACTTCAAGTTGAATTCGCGCATTGTAAAAAGAATAAAAATGCTTCAAAACAATAATAATAACAAATAAATAAATATTTTAGAAGAGAATTAAATAAATTATTTTTATTTATTTACAAAAAAAAATAATTTTTTCTTAACAATTTTCATTTTTTAAAAATTTTTGCAACATATTATATTTTGAATTTAATAATTATTTTTTGTCTATTTTAAATGTTCATTGATGCATTATTGTCAAATATACAAATTTTTTAAAATGCCACATTCACTTACCTTAAAATAAATTTTTTTAAAATCCAAGTATATTGTCCCCCAAATATTTATTTATTTCTTCTATTTTTTATTCCACCTCATTTAGTACTTTCTTTTAAATTTCTCAAAAGAACAAAAAAGAGGAGTGGGCGCAACCGCCAAAATCTGTGCACAATATTCAAAAATCTTTTTTTGTTACGCCCATTTAAATTTTAACAAATATTTATTTATTTAAATATTATTTTCCATTTCCCGCTTCTGAGAAAATTTTTAAATGAAGAAAAATATTATTTAAAATTTATATTTAAATAAATTTATTAAATAAGTATTTAATGAATTATAAAAACTTCCTACTTAAAAACCTAAATATATTTATGATCTATAAGAACAAAAAATTGTTTTTATCTTTTTCGTATTTCCTTATCCCGTAAATTTACATTTTAAGAGAATAAATATTCAATCCGAATTAAAATTTAGTATTTCTGGTCTATTAGAATTTCAGAAAAAATAGCTGTTAAAATACCTTATTTAACAACTTTAAATAGACTAATTTAAAGAATTTAGAATTTCTACCTACAAAATAATTTCATCTAATAAAACATTTAATTTTCTCAAATTTCCTCCAAATAATTAATTAATTAATAATTTAAATATTTTATTCCCCAATTAATATTATTAGACAATTCGGAAATACAAAAAAAATAACAAATGATTAATTAGTAAAATTATTTGAAGAGAAGAATAAAAAATTTTGTTAAGAATTTATAATTAATTGAATATATTAATTATTTTTATTAATGTTTAAATGTTTAAAAATAAATTATTAAATTTTATATTTTTACAGAAATTAATAAAAATAAAAGAAATTATATGAGAGGGGGAATGTTCAAAGATTTATAAATTACATATTATTCATTTAAATTATTCACCTTTATCTTTATCTTTTATCTTAGGCCAGATCTTGTAATACTTTTAGATTTTTATAGGAGAAAATAAAATTCATATTCCGACTGTTTATATCCTTATGAATTTCGATTTCATAATTGAGAGTATCTCTAAATATAAAAATATATATTTATTATTATCTTTTTATCCTGATCTTTTCAAAAAAAATAAAAATAAATATTTATTTTTATATTATTTAAAAATTAATTATTTTTTTAGATTTTAATAAAAAATGTCAAATAAATTAAATTTAAAAAATGAAGAAATTATTTTAAATAATAAATCTTTATTTAAACAAATATATTGGTTAATTCCCCCATTTTTGGCTTTTTTAATTCTTGCCCTTTTATTATTAGCTTTATTAACAGCAATTATTGGATTACTTTTACCAACATTTTTAAAAATAAATAAAATTGAAGAAAAAACAAATTCTGAAAATAATTCTGAAATTTGTTTAAATAATCAAAATATTAATTCTTTTTTATGGTTAATTAATGCAACTTGGTTATCTTCTCCATCATTTTTATTTGGAACAATACACGTTCCTTTTAATAAAGTTTGGGAAAATAATAAAAGTAATGTTTAATTTTAAGAGTTTTAATTATTTTTAAAATTAATTATATTAAAAATAAAATAAAATATTTAAATAACAGAAATAAACAAATATTTATTTTTTATTGTTTATTTAATTCTCAAATATAATTTTCTTTATTATTATTAAATATTAACAATGCCATATTTTTATAATAAACCAAAGTCATTATTTGTTAAATGTAAATAGAGAAAAGGCACCTGCTGAGGGTTATTGTGCCTTTATTGTATTTATTTAAAGTAAAAAAGAAAAAATAATTTTTTGGTAAAAATTATTTAATTGAAAGAAATGACCTGAAGAAATAATTATAGGAAAAATATAAATTAATAAAATTGGATTTATTGTTGGTGTAGAGATGAAAAAATAAAAATAAATATTTTAATTTAATTTTTATTAAATTTTATAGTGCCACCACAAATTGAAAGGGCTTTTAAATCTTCAAATTCTGTTGTTTTGGAATTGGCACTACAAAAACCAGAAATTGGTATTTTTAATTTAAATTAAAATTATTTAATAATTAAATAATTAAAATTATTTTCTCGGGTGGAGCAAATTTAAAAAAAAATATATTTTCAGTCCAACAATTAATTCGTTGTAAACAATTATCCAATTCTGGCAATTTACGTGATATTTTACCAAATGAATTATTTAATAGACTTAAAGAATATATGCAAAGAATTCGTTTAAAACTTGTTAGACATGCTTATATGGTTTTTAGAAAATTATTAAAGAATTAATTTTTTAATTTCTTTTAAAGACACATAGAAGACGTTCACATGCTCGTAGACACGTTAAACGTTTATTTCCAAGTAAATTAATTTTAAAATAAATTAATTAAAAAGGATAAGAGTAATTTTAGATATTTTTTCTATGTCAAATAATTTAAAAAACATTTCTGATTAATTAAAGAAAATAGTTTGACCTCTCCCCTCTAGTGTTTCAAATAAATAAAATAAATAAATTTTGTATTTTCTTTAAAGATGATTGGGAAATCCGTAGACCAATTTGGTTATTATTTCTTTTATTTCAACTTGGTGATTCTCCTCCACATTTACAAGGAACAGGTTCTCAAATAATGACAGCACCTATGCTTGATTTATATTTAGCTCAATTGGCAAATGAACAAAATAAAAATTTAATTTCAGTAATTTTTAAAAAATTGTTCCTAAAATTTTTCAAAAAAAAAATAGATGGAAACAGTATCAGAACAATGTAATCCAACACATTTAATTAAACCAGAACAAATTATTTTTGCAATAAATTATACATTAAATTATATTGAATGGACAGAAAAAAGAGAAGAAGAAATTAATAATTTAAATTTAAATAGTCAATCAATTAATAAATTAATTAAACATTATAAATGGTTTGTTAATTTAAATAATTAATTAAAAAATAAATATTTATTTATTTTTAAAGTGGAACTTTACAAGTTGGAATTGAACAAGTAAAATTAAAAGAAAAATAAAAAAAATAATATTTATTTAGTTAGTCTTTGGAGCACATAGTTTTGCCCAGAATGGTTTTTACACAACTCTAGAACAAGATAAAATAGCTAAAGAAGTAAAGAAAAATTTTAATATTCTTTTAAAAAATTAATTTAATTTTTTCCTCATAGATTGACAATTTGTTAGTTGAAGATATTTTATTGAGAAGAAATGAGAGAATGGCTAGGTAAATTAATTTATTTAAATAAATATATTCGATTTTGTAATAAATATTTTCTCAATTCCACTGATTAAATTGTCAAAAATTTGAATTAATTTTTTATAAGTTTTCGATGTTTCTTACCTTTTTCGTAACCAATAACTGACAAAAAATATTTAATCAAGCAAAATATTCTAAAATTTTTCAGAAGTAATGTAAAGGAAATATTAATTTTTTTAAATTTAAATTTTAGAAGAGCAGATTTATTATTAAAGGAAAATTTAAACAAAACATTATTTTTCGCCTTGGGGGCAGGACATTTATTTGGAAATCAATCATTAATTGAATATTTAAAAAGAATTGGTTTTAATTTAAAATATATTTAATTAATTTTATTTAAAAAGGTTATCAAATAATTCAAATAAAAAATAAAAATAATTTTCAAAAAAATCAAAACTTTCGTTTATTAGAAGAAAATGAAGAATTATTTAATGAATTAATAATTCCAAATAATTTAAATAAAAATCCAACAAAAGTTGAAATTTGGTTAAGAGAAATATCTTCTTCTTCTTCTTTTAATTTTAATTCTACAAAAGTAAGTTTTAAATTAAAAAAAAACATTCTCTATGAAATTTTAATTAATTTTAATTTTTTTAGTTAATTTCAACAATAATATTTTTATTTTTACAAATACTGCTAATATTTTGCTATTAATAGTTTTTATCTGTTAATCCAAGAATAAAAAATAAACGGGTAAAAAACATTAAAGAAAATTTAAAGGAATTACATATTCTTAATAATAAATTATTTGTTAATAATTTTTCT
>ABLG01001972.1:0-16071 GCA_000172435.1 Meloidogyne hapla
GATAAGTGGTAATGTATCTGTGATAAGTGGGAAATGTAAGGGGGAATGTATCTGGGATAAGTGGGAATGTAAATAGGATAAGTGGCAAAATTTATGGAAGTCGCTAATCGTACTGTATAAAAGACATGGATCTATCCCAACCACACCATTTATACTCCATGTTATGGCCTTCAATTTAAGATAAAAGTTGAATTAATTCGTATTGTGAACAGTTCAGTATATTGCGAAAAGTCCCCAAACCCAAAATTTAATGGAAGTCGCTAATCGTACTGTATAAAAGACATGGATCTATCCCAACCACACCATAGATACTCCATGTTATGGCATTCAATTTAAGATAAAAGTTGAATTAATTCGTATTGTGAACAGTTCAGTATATTGCGAAAAGTCCCCAAACCCAAAATTTAATGGAAGTCTAAAAAAATTTAATGGAAAAATTAATGGAATAAATGCTTTAAAGAATTTTTACTTAATTTTTTGTTGGGTGGGAGGATTATGAAAAATTGCTTTATTTTCTTTATTTTCGTAAAAATGCTTTATTTTGCTTTATTTTCAATAAATTAAACTTAAAAATGAAAATGTTTACATATCATAAATTATTTAAGGCAGAATGGAAACAAGAGCTCCAGCAAGGTCGTTCAACAAGCATTTCCATCCTTCCTTTCAATAGCCCAACCATTGAACCAAGGCATCTTATCAGATGACTCCAAAATGTTGTCACCTGTTAATCCGCAAATAGGAACATAAGCAACAGTTGCAGGGTTGTAACCCTTCATGCCACGAGAAATTTCGGCCTTTAAGTTTTCAAAACAAGCTTCAGAAAATGGTGGTTCAGTTGTATCCATCTGTATTTTGAATTAAAAAGAAAAATTTTTTATAAACCTTATTACAAGCAACAATAATTTGCTTAACATTATTTATATTCGCAACAGCTACAGAATTTATATTATAAGTAAGTTTATCGATCTTTGCTTTAGAAGGTCCACAATCAACTATTAAGATTGCACAATCACCATTTATAGCTAAAAACTATTAGAAAAGGTTTTACGTTATAAAGAAACTTTCAAGCATTTTTGTAGCATCAATAAGCCCAGATGTTTCAATAAATTTCATAGTTGGTTTCTTGCCAAGTCTACCAAAATTATAAATAAGATGACTAATTGTTGTTGATTTACCAGAATCGACGTGACCAAGAACGACAATTTTAATTTGTTGATTTTCCATATTAATAGCAGATATTTATCTTAAAAACTTAATAAAAATAAAATTAGATGATAAAAAGTAAAATTAGATCAAAGGAAAAGTCCATATTAATAGTAAATATTTAGCTTAAAAACTCAATAAAAATAAAATAATAAATAATCTCTTATTCAATGTAAATAAAAGTAAAATTTAAAAGTAAATAAAATTAAATCAATGATTTTTAGAAATAACAATTTTGTTTTATTTATCACATCGCCGCTTGGCTGCTAAGCGAGCTTTTTCAATTGCTTCTCTACGTTTTCTTTTAATTCGGACTATCTGACTAATTGTTAATTCAGTTGTTCTTGAAGTTTTATCTTCAGTTGCCTCTATTACATCTATAATTTCATTTAGAACATCTCTAGCATGGCAGGTAAGTCGACGTTCTATTGCTAAGGCGCGATTGCGTTTAATACGTTCATTTGCAACCTCCATTTTTTTAAATAATTAAAAAATTTTATCTTTGCTTAATTTTTATTCCTTTCCCCATTTTTATTTTCTTTTTTGTTATTTATTTATTTTATTTTCTTCAGATATTTCAAATTTTATCCCTAATTTTGATCTTCACTTTTGCTTTTAATTCTATTTTCTATAAAATTTAATTTATTTTCTATTTTGATTTTACTCATTCATACAGATTTGATTATTATTTTTTAAGTGAAATTTTTTATTGGCTTTTTGATTTTCATATTTTACAAATTTTCAAGATTTTTTTATTATTTTTTTAAGATCTTAAATTTTAAAAGATAATGTTCAAAAAAATATAATTTAACCATTTTCTTATTGCCTCTATCATTCTCTTATTTCCTCTATCAATCTATATTTTTTATATTCTATTTAAATTTTATTCTTAATTTTGAATTTTGAATTTTGGTTTTATTCTAATTATATTTTTATTGACTTTTAATTATTTATTATTCACATAGCTTTGATTTTTATTTTTAAACTGAATTTTTTTTGGTTTTAATTTTTTACAAATTTTCAATATTTATTTTGATTCTGATTTTTTACTAAAATCCTAAATTTTAATGTATTAATTTTTAGAATAAATTTTAAGTTTTAAATTAAATTAACTTATTAAAATTTATTTAAAAAACAAAATATAATTTGAAAATTTTCTCATTGCCCCAGTTCAATCATGTTTTTCCCATTGCCTCAATTCAATCATCAAAAAATATAATTTGAAATTTTCTCACTTTAATATTTTTTCATCTTTTCCATCGATATTTTCCCCAAAATAAATTTTAATATTTTTTCTCATTGCCTCTTTCTCATTTTCCAATTCATTCGATTTTGTTATTTTCTTCAATAATATTTTTTTACTACTGATCTTTTTTAATTTTTGTTTTTCATGTAAATTTTTACAAAATTTTTTTATTTATATACTAAATTTTTTTAATTTTGAAAATCTTTAATTTTGAATTTTTATTTAAACCATTCTTTTTTATGTAGTACATTGTATTTTAATTTTTTTCATTTATTTAAATATTTTTATAAATTATTTTTATTTAATATTTTCATATGGAATTTCAATTTTGTAATATAACTCAATTCTATAACTTTTTGATCTAAAATTTTATAAACCTAAAAATTAACGTTTTAAGATACTTCATTTTTACTCATTTTCACTCATTTTCTCATTTGATTTTTAGAATAAATTATTATTAGAAAAATTTTAAAAAAATATTTCAAAAAACAATTTGAATACTTTCTCATTGCCTCAATTCAACAATCCTTTCAATTTCTCCTCTTAGCTCATTTTCTCAATCCTATATTTTTTTATTATATTTATTATTTTGTATTAAATTTTTATTAAATTTTTTTTTGTACTAATTTTTAAAGTTTTACTTTTTCACATAAATTTCAACATATTTTTATTTAGATCCCAAATTTCTAATATATTAAATTTTAGAACAAAATTTTTCTGACTAAAATGTCAAGCGCATTTGAAATCGTTCTTAAAAATTATAATTCTTTGTCGGCTTCTGAGAAAGAAGCTTCAAAAAAATATCTACCATTTTTATTAAAATGTGCTATTGACGGAGAATCTTCTTCTTCATCATTTTCTTCTTCATTTTCTTCAGATACAGATGATTACAGTTCCGAACTCAGCTTTCGCGACTATATAAAATCACAACAAGATACAATAATATTACAAAAACAAAAAAAAGTTGTATTTTACATTCGTATTTTTTAAATTATAATTTTAAAATATAAATTTTTCTATTGATAATAGTTTCTAATTTCAAATATTATTAATACTTTAATATAGAATTGTTCTTCTTCTTCCGGGATTTCTTCTTCTTCAACAAATACTACATCAACAACTTCAACATCAAATATTCCTCTGCCAAAAACAATTTCCTCTTCATCATCATCTTCTTCTTCTGGCATTTCTTCTGCTTCCTCAAAAATTACAACAAATTCAGCAAATATTCGTTTGCCGAAAAAAATTTTCTCCTCTTCTTTTTTATCAAAAATTCCTATTTATCAAAAATTCCTACCAAATATTTCTTCTTCTTCTTCATCATCATCTTCTTCTTCAATTTCTGATGCTATTTCTTCTACTCCTTCAGAAATTATTCAACAACCAAAAATTTCTCCGCTTTCTTCTATAAAACTGAATCCACAACATTCGAACAAGAACGTTAGTATTTTTAAAATTAATATGGGTTTTTTGAAATTATTTTTAATTCTTCGATTTAATTTAAGTAAAATATAAATAATATAAATGAATTTTAAGATAATTATAAATAAACCTAATTTTAATAGAAAAAACGCATACCTCCAAAGCGTCAACGTTTTAAGAAGAACAATCATAATCGTTACAATCAACATCTGAACAATCATAACCGTTACAATCAACATCTGCAGAACAATCACAACCAACATCTACAAAAGTCAACCCAAAAACAATATACTCAAAAAAAGTTTGAATCATGGCGTGTATGTTTCATTATATTTATTAACATTTATAAAAACATCGATTTAAGTGTGTAATTATAATTTAATTTAGCCAACACCACCTTTGAACTCTTCTTGGCGAAACAATAATTCAAGCAAAATATACAATTATATTAACAACTCTACTGTTCATTTTCATCAAAATTAATTATCGGATTTGGTGCATTTTTCTATCGAACAGTTGGTAAACGTTTTTATACTCCTTTGTAGATAGTATATTTTCGTATGTTTGCTTTTTATTTAAAAATTTTAAATTTTATCATTAAATTATTAATTTATTTCTATTTCGGAATTTAACTTTTATTTCGAAATTTAATTTTTATTTCTAAATTTAACTTTTTGCCTGAAGATTTTTTTACTTTATTTTATATTCCATATTAATTCTTCAATCATAGTAGCAGAATTAAAAATTTCTTCAATCATATTTTTATAATTTCACATATATTTTTTAAATTGTTTGCAAGTTTTATATTGTAATTTTACTTTGATTGCGATAATTTTAGATAATTTGTGGGTCAATTCTACAATCTTGCGTTTATTATACTATGTAATTTTTAAAATAGAATTCAATTTAAAATAGAATTCAAAACTTTTATTACAGTCAAAAACTTGCAAAATATTATTATTATTTATTTGTTTTTGTCTGTTTTACAACTACTTTTAAATAAAGTAGTTGTACAACTACTTTTAAATAAAGTAGTTGTTATTTTCTTTTTAAAAATAATCTATAAATAAATTTCTTTTTAGAATTTACTTTTATAAATTTTTACTTTTACATTTTATCCTATAGTTTTCTAAATTATTTTTAAAACATCTTTTATTCAACTATTATTAATTTTTAAATTTCTGATTTAATTTACAAGTTGAATTTTCTTTTAAAATATGTATAAATTTTGATAAAAACTTATAAAAAATTGTTTTTATATAAAATTGTTTTTTAACAATATATTTTATTTGAATAATTTTATTTATTAGTAATCTTTTATTTTTAAATTTATAAGCTTACTTCTTTAATGCCAACTAAGGAACAAAAACGTCGTGCTAAAAAGAAGGAATATCATCAACGATCCCTTGAGCGAAAGAGTCCTCTTCAGGACTATGAGCATGCTTGCCCTGCTTATCAACCTGCAGCTCAGCCGACCAATGATGATGTTCTGGTAGATTTACTAATTTTTATTTTACATATGAAATTTAAAATTCATTAAAAATTATTTCGGAGATTTTTTAATTAAATTAAAACGAAATGGTAAATTAGTTAAAAATAATGTATATACTAAAAACTTTTTATTTATATATTTAATCCTGAAATCTTGTGGATTTACTTTTTTTTTACTAATTTTACTTAAATAATATTTTTATTTACAGAATTTCAATCAAGCGGGCTTGTCAACATCAGTTCCTCCTTTTAGTGTTTCCCAATTAGGAATTGGTGTTTCTTCTCTTGGTGTCGCGCCGTCCTCCTCCTCGAATATAGGTCCATTTTCCTCGTCTAGAACTTTGGTTCATAATGATCAGGCCTCTGACATAATTAAAAAGATTCCTCGCTTCGATGAATCTAATATTAGTTGTCTTAATAGTGATTCTGACATGTCATCGCGTGCTTCATCAGTTTGTAGTTCCCGTGGAGTAGGCCGTCCTAAAAAGGTCCATAAAGGTGCTGGAAGACCAAAAAAAGCTATCAACCCAACTTTCATTGATAACTCAGCTGTTGAAAATATAGTCCCTGGGGAAGGTGTTTTTGTTAATAATGAACCATTTACGTTTTTAGAACCTGATCCTCCATCAATAACGGTTAGGCGTTCAGAACGTATTAAGAAAAGAACGTCCTCTATCATCCCAGATCCTATTTTGTCAGGCATAACTCTTAGTAATAAAACTAACCCTATTTCAAGCTATTGCACTAAGCGACATAAAGGTTTTTCTTGTGCTGATGTTAGAGCAAAACATTCAGCTGAATATTATGACTCTGGAGATTTAGGATCTTCTATTTGCCATTACTGTTCAGCTTTATTATTTGAATCTGAAGTAAATATTTCTCATAGGTCTAAGTTTAAGGTTATATCTTCTTCGTACTGCTGTCGTTGTGGATCAGTTAATCTTCCACCTTATAATCAACATCCTGAGTTTTTGCAGAATTTATTGAAAGGCGACACAAAGGAATCTAAAGATTTCTTAGTTAAGCACAATACTTATAATTCTCTTCTAGCATTTGCATCTGTAACCGTTGGTCATCAAGATTCTTCTCTTGATGGTAGTGTATGCTTTATGCTCAATGGCGAGTTTTCACGCCATATTAGTTCAATGTTTTCAGGGCATCTTACTCCATCCTTTTCACAACTTTATATTTTAGATGCTAATGAAGCATTAGATATTCGTACCCAAAATTCACAGTGTGGTGGCGATCGTGTTGACCCAATCATCCTTAAGAATTTAGACTCACTTTTAAGAGAAACTCATCCTTTTGCACTGCAATATAAGAATTTTCATACACAATATGAAAACATCCTCCAACGGGATGGTCCTAATGCTGTTACACACTTTCGTTTGACACTTTTGGAGGAGCGTACTGCTCCAACTTTTATTAAAGATAAATCCCTGCATTCACGTCAAGTTAATCTCCCCGAAGAAAAAGTTATGTTTTCAGTTTGGACTGAGTCCAACGAGCCACCTCAAATGAAAGGAATTTTTATTACAGATCTCCAAGGTTCCCTATTTGAGTTGCCTGCCTATCATCCTATGACAGATACTCTCTGTTATCCCTTACTTTTTCCTCTCGGAGACGATGGTTTTCATAAAAATTTCCCATTTACTCGTATCTCTGAACATAATCCATCAATTAGCTCCTCTGAATCTTCAAATGAGATTCTTCAGTCCTCAGATGAAATTGATAATGAAACTTCTCGGAAAAAATTTATCACTTTAAGAGATTATATCCGTTTTCGTCTTGCAATTCGACAAGGTGACACTTTCCACAATATATGGAGCGCAGGTGGGGGTCTAAGTCAAAAATTTGTTCTTGATTATGCTGCCCGTATAGATGCTGATGTCGCTAATTTTTTACGTAAACCCGAACTAAATTTGCGTTCATCTTTGCCTGAAAATGTCCTCCTACATCTCGCCAAAGATGCAAATCTTCAGTCCATTGATCAACTTGGAAGTGTGGTTATGTTTAGAAAATACCACCCGGGTACCCGTGCATACTTCCAGGATATGTTTTATGACGCGACAACTATCATGGCCCGAACCCGTAAACAAGGATGCGCATCATTTATGTTCACCTTTACTACAAATCCACGCTGGCCAGAAATCCGTCGCAATTTTCTAAGCAAAGGTCAAAAATTAGTTGATCGATTCGATGTTCTTTGCCGAATTTATGCGGATAAATTACGTAGGCTACATTTACTCCTTGACAAAAAGAATATATTTGGTAAAATTCTCGGATATGCCGAAAGTATGGAGTTCCAAAAAAGAATAGGTGGCCCACACTTACATAGAGTCTTCTGTACTAATACAGAGGCTACAGCCGAAAATATAGATAACTTAATTTGGGCTCACATTCCTCCAAAACCAGATTATTCAGACATGTCTGATTGGGCTAATTTTATTAGAAATATAAGAGAACTTCTCCCTAAGTTCCAAGTTCATGATTGTTCAGATCATTGCAAAGGAAGCAATGGGCGCTGTATGAAAGGGTTTCCCAAACCTTTTAGCCGTCAGACTATTCTACATGATAATAAACCTGCAGAGTATTATCGTCCAAGTCCCGCTGATGGCGGTGAAACTTTGCAAGTTAAACATGGATCAACCTATATAACATATGACAATTCACGTATTGTACCATATAATCCTTTAATACTTGTCATGTTTCAATCCCACCATAATTTAGAATACGCATACGGACAATCTGATAATCTGAAAATATGCGCTGAAATATCCTTTCAAAGGCGCGAGCTTTTCCTACATTAAATGTGCTAATAATACTGTTAACGTTGATGAACCTGCTCAGTATGCTCGTATGCTTTATAGAAGTCCTGCAGAAGCCTTTTGCCGAATAATGTCGTACAAATACGCGTATCTCTCTCATACCGTAATTCCTCTAACAGTCCACTTACCCGGCCAACAGAAAATCTATTTTGCTCCCAAAACTAAGAAATCTAAAATTAAAAATGTTGCACAAGGTATCCTTCCAGATACACCTTTAACTTCATATTGGAAGCTTTGGCGTAGCGATCCGTCCGTCCGCAATATTCTATTTGAAAATATGCCCGAAACCTACTCATTTGATCCAAAATTAAAGGAATGGAAGAAAAGAAAGCTTTCATTAAGTGAGCGAAGAATAAAAGAACGTAAGCCAGTTTTCGGTAGAATATATCCTATTTCACCACGAGAGCCTGAAAAATTTGCACTTTATGTCCTCATGAAGCACTTTCCTGGCGATCCTGAGCATTTAAAGAATGTTAATGGAATTATTTATAATTCTTTTGCTGATGCAGCACGTCAACGTGGACTTTTCGAAGATAATTCTGTATGGGAAAAGACACTTAAAGAGGCCTCTTATTCTTTTAAACCTTCACAAATGAGACAATTATTTGTTAACATCCTTGTGTTTGGTGCTACTGAATCTTGTGTTATCGACTCAGTTCGCTTATGGGAAATGTTTGTAGACAGCATGTATGACCATAGATGCACCGATGCTGAACGTCCTCAAAGAATTGATAAGGCCTTGTCAATTATTGAAAAATATCTTCTCGCAAATGGAAAACAAATGAAAGATTTTGGACTTCCTCTTCCCCAAAATTCTTTAACTAATGATCCTAATAGAGCTATCGATGAATTCTTTTTTCCTCAGCATTTAAATGACGATGATGTCGATGATACAGTTGTTACTTCTTCTTTTGATAGTGCAAAGTTAAATCCTGAGCAGGATAAATTTTTCAAATTAATTAGGAACTCAGTCATGGATCCAACCTCTAAAGAACGTCTATTCTTCCTCTCTGGTGATGGTGGAACCGGGAAAACTTTTTTATTAAATTTCCTTTTACATAGTCTTCGCCGATTGGGGAAAAAGGTCCTTGCAACCGCTTCAACTGGTATTGCATCCACTAAGTTTTACTCAGGGGGAATGACTTTACATTCTGCATTTAGGTTTGGTATCAATCATGAACCCGGCCAAATCCCTTCAGTTCCATTTGATAGCTACTTCGGTCGTCGAATTATTGAAAGTAATGTTGTTATTATCGATGAAATCACCATGCTCGAGAAAACAATGATAGAAAATGTTGATCTTCTTTGTCGTACAATGGTCCCCCAAAACAAACATTTGCCTTTCGCTGGAAAGGTTGTTGTAATTTCTGGTGATTGGAAACAATCATTACCCGTAGTTATCCATTCTTCCTCTCCTGAAGTACAGGTGACTGTTAGTCTCCAAACTTCCAAGCTCTATAATATGTTTATTAAGACAAGACTTACGCAAAATATGCGTCTTCGTTCGTCTGAGATACAGTTTAAAGAGTGGTTATACAAAATTGGCACAGATATTTCCGGTGATAAAATCGCCATCCCGAAGTCCATGATTGTTGATACAAGAGATGAATTGATCTCTTTCGTTTTTGATCAGGGTTTTGATATTCCCAGTTCCGAACTTCTTAAACGCCTTATGCTGGCTCCAACCAACAAGTCTGTTGATCTTAATAATTCCATAGTTCTAAATTCATTGAAAAGTCAACCCATGGATTATTTCTCTATTGATAAATGTCTCAGTGAAGACCCTTTATCGCCTTATGCAGCTGACTTTGATGTAGCACAGCTTAATAATTTAACCCCGACTGGAATGCCTGCCCACCATTTACACCTGAAAGTCGGGTCAATTATAGTTCTTCTTGTGAACCTAAATACAAGTAAATCATTATGTAACGGTACTCGTCTTATAGTAAGAAGGCTTCAAACAAACCTAATAGAAGCTGAAACAATAACCGGCTCGAATCATGGGATTACTATTGGAATTTCACGTGTCCGTAGTACATATAAAGATAACCGTCCCGATGGTGTTAGTTTCGAACGGTTTCAATTCCCAGTTCGTATAGCATTTGCAATGACTATAACGAAGGCCCAAGGCCAGACCTGTGAAAGACTTGGAATCGATCTTTCTGATGACCCCTTTGCACACGGTCAATTATACACCGCCTTATCTCGCGCAACCAACAGCGACTTTATACGCGTTTATGCACCCGGTAAACCGCGTGACAGCGAAGGAAATGTTTTAATTCAGAATGTAGTCGCTCGTGGCCTTATGTTTGATTAATAATTTCTGATTTTTTTGAAAGTATAATTTCTCCCCATTTCTCTCCAAACTCCACTCCCACTCTTATAAATATATATTTGAACATTAGCTTTATTATTTTATTTTTACACTTCATTTAAAAAAAAACAGAAACAGTAAAAAAACCCCATAAAAACACAAAAAACATTTTCTCTTCAAACATCACTCCCATCCTCTTATAAAATTTATATTTCACATTAGCTTTACTTATTTTTAATTTTTACACTTCATTTAAAAAACTTAAAAAAAAACAGAAACAGTAAAAAACCCAAAAAAACAATAAACAAAAAATATTTCTGATATCTTTAGATTAATTTTATTAGGTTTTTTCTCTATCATTATTTTTTTATTCGGTTTTTATTATGATTCTTTTTTACACACATTTTCATCATTTTCTTACAAATATAAAAAAACAAAAAAAAAACAAATAAAGCAAAAAACATAAGAAAAAAAAATAAAAAAAAAACAAAACAACAAAAAATATTTCTGATATATTTAGCTTAATTTTATTACCTTTTTTCTATTTCATTAATTCTTTTCGGTTTTTATTATGATCTTTGTTAGAGCTATTTTCATCATTTTCTTACAAATTATTTTTTCCTTTGCTTTTATTATTTTATTTTGCTTGTGTCTTAGTAGTCCCCTGAAAATGGTTTCCCGTCTTTTCGTCCTTCCATTTGGTGATGATCCCCTGAAAAGGGTGTTCCACCTTTCCTTTGGTGATGATCCCCTGAAAAGGGTGTTCCACCTTTCCTTTGGTGATGATCCCCTGAAAAGGGTGTTCCGCCACCCCACCCCCCCCCCACCCCCAGGAGTACAGGGTTTGCCCGTTTACCACCGTGCACCTCCACGCGGTGTACTCTGGGCATTGTTTTACATTTGTGTAAAATAATGGCTAAGCACGGTACAAACGGGATTTTAAAAAACATTCAAGAAATATAATAGGGGAAATATTGGAGAAACTTTTTGATAGGGGGATAATGAAAAAACGTGTTCACAAATTGGTTAATAAAATGAGTAATTAAACAGAAAATAAAACAGAAAATCTTTTGTATTTGATAGAGTACAATGTCCTCTACAGAATTTTACAAAATTTTAGGGGGGATAATAAATAAATGCTTTCACAAATCGGTTTATAAAACGAGTAATAAGAAAGCAAATAAGACAAGATCTTTTGTACATTATAGATCTTAATACATTCTACAAAATGACCAGTCATATTTTTAAATTAAGGCTTTAAGGAATTTTTACAATACTTTATGTTAATCCAGCATCCACAGGTCCTATCAGCGCGCGAAGCGCGCCCCAAAGCCCTTCAGGGCTTTCCAAAACACAGAAATCTTATGAATGCTCCCCACGGCGTATTTCTTACAAAGTATACTGCACTTGCATCGTCCCACTGAATACATCCACTAGTTTAGTAGAATAAATTTTTCCTTACAATCTAGGACGAAACTAAATTTAGGGGAAAGGTGTTTGTTTTTGTAGAAATTCATTTAAGGTTTAGGAAAGGAAATATAATAATTTTAATAAATTATTTCATAAAATTAATAATAACAAAATAATTACGTTTCTCCATTTGTATCTGCCAAAACATTTAAATAAAGAAATAATTGATAACCAGCATATAAAATTAGAATTGACAAAACTAACAACATATAATGCTTTGTAATTCTTTTAATATAACTAAAAATTACAATTTTTTAAGAAAATCTCTAAAAATTTTAGAATATTAAAATAATTTTAGAATATTATAAATTTTTTCAGATTTAAATATTATGTAAAAAAATTTTCTTAAAGGAATAGGGTTTACTGTTTCAAATATTCAATCCCTTGATATTAAATAAAAGAATATATTTTACCAAATAGGCATTAGAACAGCAAATAAACGATCAAATCCAATCAAAACCATTGTAATTTGTGCATTATTCCCTGTAATAATAGCCAAAATTTGTATCCAAAAACAGTGAACATATTTAATAAATGGTTGTCCAATTAAAGCCAAAATAAAGCTAACAAAATAATTTGCATTAAGAAATATAGCAAAGAAACTTTCCAGAGCTATAAGTATATTACAGGATTTTTGAAGAGATCTAAGAAAAAAGGAGAGAGATTTTTGTAAAAAAATTTTTTAAGGTGGTAGAGGATTTTATATTATTAATTATAGTTAAAGGTTTTTAGTAGCGATTTGGAGAAAAAAACAATTTTGACTTGAAACCGTAACTTTGTCACATTGCCTAAATTTTCTCCTAAGTTTTCAAAATTCTCCAAAAATTTCAAACATTTATTACGAAATCTTGCAGTTAAGTCAGAAATGTCTGATTTTTATTTCTATTAAGATATTGAATTTAAAAATTTTGAAATAGATATTTTTAACTTATTAGTAAAAATGAGAATTTGACTAATTTAGTATAAGATCTTTAATATTCATTTATTATATAAAGTTTATTTTTAAAAATAATTTAATTATTTTTACTTAATTGTTAAAGTAACATAAACAATTGACAAATTAAATATTAAAGCAAAAAAAGCAATAATTGAACGACTTCCATACATTTCAATTAAAGTAAGATGTCCTGTATGGTTTTGAAAATACATATACCACTTTAAATAAAATTATATTTATATAATTAATATTTATTTTACCAAATCAGTAGAAGAATTGTAAGGACTGGTTACCATTTTATTCAAAAAATTTTTTTATATTTGACTCAATATTCTATTAAAAATTAAATTTAAAATAAATAAATATCAAGTGTTGCCAAAACTTTTTTGTTTTAATTTTGAGGAATCATCGGGATTTCCCTAATCATATATTCCGAGGAATTTTCAATTTTTGTTTTCTAAATATTTTGCCAATCAAGTTTTTACTGGTTTTCCTTTTTCTGAAAACTCAAAATATTCCAACACACCTTTGCCTATATTTTTTATAATTTTGAGAGGAATTTTTGTGAATTTATTATCAGAAATAATTTAATAAATTTCAAAATTTATTTAGATTAAATTTCTTTAAAAACAAAATATTTTTTGTTATTTAAATTTCTTTACAGTAATATTTTAAAATAATTATTTTTTTATCTATTTAATAAAAAAATATATGTAAATAAGAATTTTAAGTAAAAATGTTTTAAACAATTTTAATAAGGGTTACCTAGATACAAATTAAAAGTAAAAAGCAAAATAAATTTTTAATGAACTCTAAATACACTTAATTAAATATTTATTAATATTTTCTTAAAAATATTGTGAAATTGACTGTAAATATTAATTAATAACGTCATTTATATCTTATTTTAAAGAGAAAACAATTTTAGTTAAATTAATTTGCACGAAAGTTTTTTAGAGAAAACGAGGAACGATACATAAATGTTTGGAACAATTCTTGTATTGAAAATTTATTTGAATTACCTTAACTACTCAATCATAATAGAGACAATAACCGAACAGGTGATTTTGTCCAACTCTAATTAAAATTAAAGTAAACAGCAACTTTAATTTTTAAATGCCATCTAAATATACTTAATTAAAATATATTTTTAAAAATATTATGAATTTCACTGTAAATACATATAATTAATAACGTCATTTAATTTATATTCTAAAAGTTTTATATTTAATTTTAAAGATAAAATAATTTTAGTTAAAATTAATTATTTCTATGTTAGCTTATTTTTATAGGCATAGGGAGTAGAAATTTTTTATGTACTGAAAGTTGTATGAAGCGTAAATATGGCTAGTGGGTTAATGTATTTGTATGAGCTAGTTTTACACAAGATCAAGATTTTTGAAAAATGTGGAATGAGACTGATGAATTTTTATGTTTGAAACAATCTTTACTATGAAAATTTTATTTGAATTACAAACACTAATAAAATTTTTACTGTGTTAGGAATTAAAATAAAAGGAGGAAATATTGATAATGTGATTACGTAATCTTTATTCCTTCACCTTTCAACTAAAATTCCGTTTATATTTCTTTGATTAATTAATTGAATTGGTTTTTGAACGGAATGTGTTGAACTTTGTTGTTTTCGTATAATTCCAATAAAAGTTCGACGAT
Source organism: Meloidogyne hapla (assembly GCA_000172435.1). Classification (NCBI taxonomy): domain Eukaryota; kingdom Metazoa; phylum Nematoda; class Chromadorea; order Rhabditida; family Meloidogynidae; genus Meloidogyne; species Meloidogyne hapla. The sequence goes on from ABLG01001972.1 coordinate 14,586, forward strand.
AAGGTGTCACTGTAATTATTGTTACCAATGGATTTAAAACTGGTAACCAATCAAGAAAAGGGCAGAGAAGTAGTAATAACCAATCAATTGAAGAACCCGAAATTATTCCAACGGCGGTAATGATGCTGGGGACAAATTCGAGAACAGGAATAGATGCCTTTTAAATTAATTTATAAATATTTAACAATTTTCTTTACTTGTATAGCCATATTTAAAGTCATTTGTTTATTTATATCAACTAATCGAGAACTAAAGCCACTTTTTATTAAATTTTCACGTATATGTCTAACAATTTTTGAAGAACAAATAAATATAATTATGTAACAAATAATTCCAAAAAAGGAAAAACTTAACAACCATGCAATCCAACATATATTTGACTAAATTATAATAATTTTTAACATAGTATCTTAATAAAAGTTTGGAAAAAGTCGGCAAATAATTGATAACACTGCTTTTTGTTTTTATTTTTTGAGAGAATTTTTAAAACAATTCATTTAATGGTAATAAATATTATATTTATTTTCTGTTTTCATGAATACCGATCAATTTTTGTCTAAAATGGCAAGCTTTTGTGTTAAACTTGTCGACAAAAAGAATTTTTATAAATCAGTTTTTTGAAACGATTCCTTATTTAAAAAATTTATTACATTATCTACAAAAAATACTGGATGGATAACAATTGTTGTCTCTTCGAGAAAGTTAAGAAGATTTGAATTATTGATTCTGGCCTCAATCGGAGGATATCCTATACAGTAGTAGAATCCTAATAGAATTCCCTCAAAAATTATTGCTATTGTAAGCATTAAAAAATATCTGCCTGTTTTGATTTCTATTCCTCTGTAATATTAAAAATTATTGAAATCTTTTTAAAGAAAAATTTCTCGTTGCAGAATTTCATCAAAAACTAACAATATTATCCATTTTTAAATAAATAGGAAATTTTATGTCTCATCTCTCTTTTTGTGACGGTAGACGTGAAATTTGTTTCGTTAACTTTTCACTACTTGATAAGATTCGTTATATTTTATAGAAATTTGTCCAAAATTAAATAACGCAAAGTTTAGTAAACCCCTATTTTACCGTAAGAGTGAAGATTAATGCTATAGGGTGTGTGGGAAGTTCGCAGACGGTAAATGTTCGGGAAGTCGTCCAGCCCTGATACCAACGTCCGAAATATGTGTACAATAAAAAGTTAAAGGAAGTGGTAAAATCTTTATTTTTTATTTTATTTTTCGTAACCTGCAAAGTATGAGGTATCTGTAAACGAATTGAACAGTGATCCCTACACTGATAAAAAAACAATTAAAAATCCAAATATAATAAATAATAACATTCAAAGGTCTTTCAAAAGAATTTCCAAAACCATTTTCTAATATCATAAAAGTATTGTCTTGCAGTAAAAGTACCTAAAAAATAAAACATTTTAATATATCTTTTTATTTAATTTAAATTACCGGTTTAACAATAAAGAAATAATTAAGAA
>ABLG01001969.1:0-16281 GCA_000172435.1 Meloidogyne hapla
TAATATTTATTAATTTAAATAAAATATTAAATATAAATTGTAGGAAAGGGATTGATTATTTCAAATAAAAAAGGAATGTGGCCATTTTTATTTTAAATGTAATGAATTCTTTATCTGTTCATTTTAAATATATGTCATTTCTGTCTCAATCTAAAAACAAATTTACAATAAAAAATAAAGAGCAGAAAATATATTGGTTGGTAAAAGCATAGTTAACATTTATTTTTCTTTAAAGTAAATAATGAGTAATAAAATATTTAACAATTAATTTTTAATTTTAGTTATTATTTAAGGGTTAAATTAAAATAAAACTATTAATTTTAATTATTTATAATATTCAATTTTAACTACAATTAAATTTTATCTAATATAAAATGTTTAATAATTTTTGCATTTCTATTATATTTTAAATACAGTCAACTCTCGATATAACGAACCCGAAGCGACCGAAGAAAAAGTTCGTTAAATCGAGAGTCATTTTAGGAAGAAATCCTAGTCAGGGGTCAGATTAAAGGTTCGTTATTTCGAGAGGTTCGTTAAATAGGGGGGTCATTATATCGAGAGTTGACTGTATTATAATTTATAAATGGATATTAATTAAGTATTATTATAATTAATAGAATATTTTTAATAAATTAATTGCAATGCACTTTCTTATTGACTTTTATTTTCATAATGTCTGGATTTGTGTAAAGTTTTTAGTTTGTATATATAATCTAATCTTTATGATATTTAGATTAATTGACAAAATATTTAAAATAAAATTTAATTTTTAAGATAATTATTACAAAATTAAAGTCTGATATTATGTGTATTAAATTAATATTTTAAAATCATTTAAAAATGTAAAAATGTTTAAAAATTTAAAAATGTAAAAATTTAAAAATATTTACATTTAAAAATGTAAATATTACATAGTTGTTAAAGTTAATAAATTTAAAGAACTATTATATTTAAAAATTAAAATATATAAAAATTAAATATACTATAATAGAATAATTTATTAGAATTATTTTTTAGTATAATTTAAAAAAGCATTTTATTTTATAAAATATTCGATTTTTAATGATTATTCGTTTATTTTTAGACAATTATTAAGCTTTGGATTAATATTTAAATTATATTTTTAATCGATATTAAATGTTAAAATTTAATTTAACAAATAATTAATAATATAATTTAATATAAAAATAATTTAAAAGATCATTGTTTGTGACCACATTTTATTTCACACCTTTTTCAATTAAAATCTCGTTTATTTAAAATTAAATTTATTAAAAATTTTTTTGTGAATTCATTTGAATATAATTAATTAAATTCAAAATCATAATTTTTAAAAATATGAATTGGTTATTTTGTATATTTTTTCATATGTTAGTGCTGTGAAAAGAGACCCCGAACACCGTAAATGCCGAAACTCTCTAAAACAAATTGGGTGTGATATAACATGTTTGTTCCTAAATACCAACGATTTTATAATGGGAATCAACTTATTAAAAAAATATTAATATTAAATAAATACAAAATGCCAGGGAAAAATGTCATTTATTTTAAATATTTCATTTTTAAGTTCATTTTACATTGAACCGCTTAAACTTTTTTGATTCATCTTCAAACCCAAGACAAAATTATTTAATGTTGGTAAAAAACGGACAGTTGTCTACGGTACCTGAACAAAATGAATGGAAACGCGGTGATTCTGTGCGCGGGACAAGATGGAGAGAAGATTTTATTCTAACTGAAAGAGTTACTAGAATTGAAAATGTTACTAGAATTGCCCCCTCCAACACTATTGATTAATTTACTCTCACATGGAGATGTTGAAACGATAATTACCCTGGGTAATTATTCAAGTAAATACGTTATCAGTTTTGGCGGATTTTCAAGAAAAATATTTCCCTCTGGCTTCTTAAATCGGAGCTCTATATAAAAACCGAGGGAACAGAAAAATTTATGAATTGTAAGTAGTATAATTCAAAATATTTTTAAATATGCAGGGGTACCCTTATAATTGATAACGAAGATTATCGACTTTTTTATTATCGACTTTTTTTATTTGTCGACTTTTTTTAGATATTGATCGATTCTCGAGAATGAAAGTGTCATGAGAGATTAGATAATTAAAATACATAAGATACTATAAATATTGAGAAGAAAAAAATAAATATCTAAATAAACAAAATATATAAAAACCGAGGGATCAGAAAAAATTTATGAATTGTAAGTAGTATAATTCAAAATATTTTTAAATATGCAGGGGTACCCTTATAATTGATAACGAAGATTATCGACTTTTTTATTATCGACTTTTTTTATTTGTCGACTTTTTTTAGATATTGATCGATTCTCGAGAATGAAAGTGTCATGAGAGATTAGATAATTAAAATACATAAGATACTATAAATATTGAGAAGAAAAAAAATAAATATCTAAATAAACAAAATATATAAAAACCGAGGGATCAGAAAAAATTTATGAATTGTAAGTAGTATAATTCAAAATATTTTTAAATATGCAGGGGTACCCTTATAATTGATAACGAAGATTATCGACTTTTTTATTATCGACTTTTTTTATTTGTCGACTTTTTTTAGATATTGATCGATTCTCGAGAATGAAAGTGTCATGAGAGATTAGATAATTAAAATACATAAGATACTATAAATATTGAGAAGAAAAAAATAAATATCTAAATAAACAAAATATATAAAAACCGAGGGATCAGAAAAAATTTATGAATTGTAAGTAGTATAATTCAAAATATTTTTAAATATGCAGGGGTACCCTTATAATTGATAACGAAGATTATCGACTTTTTTATTATCGACTTTTTTTATTTGTCGACTTTTTTTAGATATTGATCGATTCTCGAGAATGAAAGTGTCATGAGAGATTAGATAATTAAAATACATAAGATACTATAAATATTGAGAAGAAAAAAAATAAATATCTAAATAAACAAAATATATAAAAACCGAGGGATCAGAAAAAATTTATGAATTGTAAGTAGTATAATTCAAAATATTTTTAAATATGCAGGGGTACCCTTATAATTGATAACGAAGATTATCGACTTTTTTATTATCGACTTTTTTTATTTGTCGACTTTTTTTAGATATTGATCGATTCTCGAGAATGAAAGTGTCATGAGAGATTAGATAATTAAAATACATAAGATACTATAAATATTGAGAAGAAAAAAATAAATATCTAAATAAACAAAATATATAAAAACCGAGGGATCAGAAAAAATTTATGAATTGTAAGTAGTATAATTCAAAATATTTTTATATATGCAGGGGTACCCTTATAATTGATAACGAAGATATAAATATTGATCGACTTTTTTTAGATATTGATCGATTCTCGAGAATGAAAGTGTCATGAGAGATTAGATAATTAAAATACATAAGATACTATAAATATTGAGAAGAAAAAAATAAATATCTAAATAAACAAAATATATAAAAACCGAGGGATCAGAAAAAATTTATGAATTGTAAGTAGTATAATTCAAAATATTTTTAAATATGCAGGGGTACCCTTATAATTGATAACGAAGATTATCGACTTTTTTATTATCGACTTTTTTTTATTTGTCGACTTTTTTTAGATATTGATCGATTCTCGAGAATGAAAGTGTCATGAGGAGATTAGATAATTAAAATACATAAGATACTATAAATATTGAGAAGAAAAAAATAAATATCTAAATAAACAAAATATATAAAAACCGAGGGATCAGAAAAAGGTGGATGAATTGTAAGTAGTATAATTCAAAATATTTTTATATATGCAGGGGTACCCTTATAATTGATAACGAAGATATAAATATTGATCGACTTTTTTTAGATATTGATCGATTCTCGAGAATGAAAGTGTCATGAGAGATTAGATAATAAAATATATAAGATACTATAAATATTGAGAAGAAAAAAAATAAATATCTAAATAAACAAAATATATAAAAACCGAGGGATCAGAAAAAATTTATGAATTGTAAGTAGTATAATTCAAAATATTTTTATATATGCAGGGGTACCCTTATAATTGATAACGAAGATATAAATATCTTGACAACGTTAAAATTGCGGATAAGGCCCATTCAGTACCGCCGTTTCAGTCCCGCCGGTTCAGTCCCCATTAATTAGATTCCATTTATTTTTGGTTATATCGTATGCAAGGCGGATGCTTCCGAAAATACATGCCGTTTACCAAAATTAAACCCAAACGGCCCTCTTTAGGGCCACAAATCTAATAAGTGAAACGAGACAATGGTTCTTTATATTTTTCTTTGATAACAAATTTTGATAAAATATTTAAAAATTTTTTGACTTTATCAATAAATAGTCAATAAATAGTCGCCGAGTAATCTACCATGTCGAACACATTCGACACGAAGTTGCCGTCCCATCTACTGTGCCGTGTATGCCGAACACGATCGTTCAACGTCGGCAATACGCCGTACACGTCGAACATGAGTCGGCATTCCATCCATCATGCAGGACCTGGTCAGGAGACCAAGTCTGAACACGTTTACACGTGTTTCTGGCCTTTTCCACGGCCTTTTAATTTAATTAAAAATTATTTTCCAAATTAAAAATGGAATTGGAAAAGTAAAATTAGAAAAAATATTCCCTCGAATTTTATAAAAAATAGAAAAAAACAAACGTAGAATACAATTGGTGGCACGGCAACACAAATGCAGTTGAACAGAAACAAAAATAACCCACAATAAGAATAATTTCCTCCATGTACTCTGAATCGTCCCCTTTTGGCCGTACTCTGAACCCTGAATCGGCGACCCTGAATCGACCTTTACCGTAAAATCGTTCTTTCATCTTTTTCTCTTTTCCTTTCCTCAAAATTAATAAAATTTAGACAAAAAATGGATTGGAATATTCCAAATAAACAATTTACTTCATTTTCTCGTTTAAAATATTTTTGTTGTTCAATTAATTATAATTATTATTTAAATCGACGACAAAATAAACAAAAATCACTTTCTTGTTTTTGCAATATTAAAAGATTTACTTTGACATTTGTTTTGTTAATTTTCTGCTCTTCACTTATTTCAATAATTATTTTGTTTTCTTATCTTTTATGTGATGTTATTAATTTGGAAAGTTTTAGCAGTTTTTATTTACAGGTTTTTTTTTGAATTTTTTAAATTTTTGAGGAAGGGAGGTTTTAGTTTTTTTTATTAAAAAAGACGTGATGGGGAATTAAAGTCGTTTTGTTTTTGGAATATCCCTTAATAGCTCGTTCAGATTTTTTAGTTAAAAATTTACCTCAAGATTATCTTTGTCTCTTATAAAAATTGCAAGGAAATTTTCCATGATGGAAAATTATTTTTAATTAAAATTTTTTTAAGGGAACCATATTTTATTTTTTTTTTCATTCGTGTAGCTGTTATTTTTCTTTTTTAAATTTTTACTAAAAAATCTTCCCTTTCATTTCTAGGTTTTTTTAAAAGCTTAATCTTTTTTATATTTTCTTTATTAAAATTTATTAAGGGAAAATTTTTTCTCGTAGAGCAGTGTATTTCAAATATTTCATTAAATCAGATTATTTTATTTTACATTTTTAGTGTTATCAAAAAAAAATTAATTTTAAAATTTAATTTAGAATAATTATTTATTTACACAACCGCAACAATTGGAAAGCCAAACTATTCATTCAATATCATCACAAATTGAACAAACAAATTCTCCAAAAGAAGAACAAATTGCTTTGCTAGTTTTTTGTGCTAAAAGGCCAAAAGCGATTAAAAATCATTTGGAGCAATTAAATAGGTTTTTTTTTGAATTTTTTTTAATTAATTTTTAGTTTATTTTTAATTAGTTGGAGTTTTGTTAAAAAATTTATTGAGAATTTATTTTTTATAGAGCTAAAGTACGGAAAAATTATTTCCCTTCCCCTTAAAATTTTTAATTCTTTAATTTGGCAATTTGATACAATTTTTCAATTTACCATAAAATTTTTTAAAAAATAATTTTTTCTGATATTATTTTCTCCAACCTTTCCAAGATTGCGTCCATCACCAGAATTATTTCCAATATTTGTAAGTCAAGATGGATTTAATATTGAAGTGACTAATATAATTAAAGAATTTAATTTTAAAATTAATTATTTTACTCATTTAAAGGTTTTTTTTTTGAATTTTTGAAAATTTTCAAAATTTTTTTAATTTTTAGCATTCAGAAGTAAAAATATCTCCAACAAAATCTAAAGACAATTATTTTAAAATCTCTCAGCATTATAAATGGGCTTTGGACAAAATATTTTTGGAAAATGGATTTAAAACGGTTATAATTACTGAAGGTTTTTTTATTTAAATTATTTAATTAAAAACTATAAAATAAGCCTTCCAAGACCTTAATTACCCGTCTTCCTTTTTTCCAAGTCTTTTTTTAGACTTTTGGGAATTTTAGCATGCTAATTGATAAAATCAATATAAAATTTAAAAAAAAGTTATATTTCCCCTATTTAAAAAAAATTTCAATATTTTTAGGTTTTCGGTTTTTTCGGTCCTCTATTTTTATATTTGGGTTAATTTAACTATTTTATATAATTTTTTTAATCTTTTTTTCCCAGATGATCTCGACATTGCTCCAGATTTTTTTCATTATTTTAATTCAACAAAACCTCTTCTTTATTCTGATCCTTCAATTTGGTTTTTTTTAATTTTTTTATTTTATATTTAAATTATTTAAACTGACAAGTAACTAAATACTTGTTAAACTGACAAGTATTTAAATTGGAAAAAACGTCCATTAGGTTATGAAAAAATATTTTAATTATTTTTGTGTGCACATTTAGACCTCAACTTTTCTTTTTTTAGCTATTTCAAGCTTTTAGTTTTTGTCCGCAAATGTTGGCTTCAACAAATAAATAATTAATTAAAAAAAAAAAATAATTTTTTTAAATTAAAAATTTTTTAGGTGTATTTCTGCTTGGAATGACAATGGAAATCCTTCTCTAGTTGATTGGAAAGGAGGTATAAATAAATTGTGGAGAACTGATTTTTTCCCTGGTTTGGGTTGGATGTTGAGATCAGAACTTTGGATTGAATTGAGAGAAAATTGGCCTGGTATAATTCTTAAAAAATATTTTTTTTTAATTAATTTTTGTTCTAAATAATTTTAAAATTTATTTTTAGAAGATTAATTTAAGGAAATTTTTTTAAAATTTTGAAAATTTTATAATGTTTTTCCTCTTCAAAAAAATTTTTTTAAGATTAATTAATTTATTTTTACAAATAAAAATTTACAATTAAAAATAATTTTGTAAATTAAAAGACATTTATTGGGATGACTGGCTTCGAAATAATAATATTCGCAAAAATCGTATTTGTATCAGACCTGAAATTTCACGTACATTACATAATTTAACTGTTGCTGGGAAAGGTTCTAGCGGGTTAGTTTGAAGAAAATTAATTTAAAAATTATATTTTTAATTTTAGTGGTCTTTATAAGAATTTTCTTTCTTCAATTAGGTGGGTGAAAATAAAATCTTTAAAGAATATTTTTTTTTTTAAATTAAAAAGAAATTTTTTTTAGTTATCGATTTTTTATTTTTTTGAAAATTCGAATGAATTTTTCCAAAAATTGCCTTTGTATTTTCAAATTTTCTTCTAGACTTCACGATAAAACCGCTTCTTTCTCCCAAAATGACCTTAAAAGATTGGAAAAACCTAATTTTGATAAGTTTATGCGTATAGAATTGAAAAATGCTATTGAGCTTTCTTTACAACAAGTTTTGGATGGTAAAATTATTTTATAATTTTGTGTTTTCTCAAAAAAATATATTTATAGGAAAATACATTTATTCTGATTTTCATAAATAATTAATTCCGGAATTAAATATTTTTATTTCGAATAGATAACTTTCCGGAAATAATATTCTGAATAAACTTTTACAGTTCCGAAGAGATATTATATAAATAGTACAAAATTGTTTTTCCGGAATAAAATAATTTCCGGAATATATATTCTGATTTTTATGGAATAAATAATTTTTGTATTTTATTTACAATAATATAATAACTTGTATTTTTCCGGAAAACTTTCCTGTTTCTGATTTAGTAAAAATACAAATTTAATAAAAAATAATCTCTTTTTGTATTTTTTACAAAATTTAGGAGAATACAAAGAATATCAACAGCATAAGAACGTTAAAAAACCCTCATTTATTGTTCGCATTCATGATCCTCGTGAATATCGAAATTTATCAAAAACATTCAATTTAATGGCTGATATACGTGCAGGAATGATGCGGACTGCTTATTTGGGGGTAAATAGAAGATAATTAATTTTAAAAAATAAAATTCTAAAAATTTTATTTTTATTAAAATAAAATTCAAGGTAGTACCCTTTTTCACTTCTGATACTCAATTATATGCAATACATCATGCAGTGAATATTAGCGAGTTTGGAATGTTATCCAGTGATAAAATTTATGTTAATGAATGGGATTTGAAGAGCAAATTTTTGGACTTTTCTGAGCTTTATTGCACACCGAAAACGTGATTTCTAAATTTTTAATTAGAAATTTAATTTTGGAATTACGATTTTATGGGAAATTAATTACTAAAAATTAATTTAAAAACGGTAACTATTGCGTTTGTGTCCGCCAAATTCTTTTTATTTTGTTTTCAGTATATGCAAAAAATATTTTTTTGCCTAAATGAAAGACATCTTAACACAAAGAAAAGTTTTATCTTTGTTTCTCAAACACAAAAAGAAAAGTCTGGGAAAAGGTGATGACATTCATAATTTAAACCTTCATAATTTAAAATATGGTTGTACCTTGACCTTATATTAATCAATACAATTCTATATTAATTTGATACCCACACTTTCGGTTCTTATTTAAATTTGGCTTTTAATCGTTTATTAATTGACCAATTCAACCCTGACCTTTTTTTACTGAAAACAAAATAGAAAATTTGGCGGACCCAGCCGATAGGTACCAAAAAATACTTTTTTAAACAGATGGACGGGTATTTGTGACCCCTATAGTGAACCAATGCGTAATTGGTTTAAAACTAAAGGATGGATTAAACGACTTGAGCTTTGGGGAAATATGACTGTTTTTTAAAAATTAATTTGTGAAAATATTTTATTATTTATTTGTTTACATACCTACATATATGTCTCTACAGATTTCTATCTCTCATAATAAATAATTATTTTTGTTTCTATTGCCTCAATTTTTTAAATCTCGTTTGGTAATAAAATGATTTTATTTAAATTTTGTTGTTTTTTAAATTAATTTAGTAATTTTATTGATATTTTTTATTTTAATAAAAACATTTTTTAAATATTTTTTAGAACAACCAATGTATTACTTACCTTTTGAAACAAAACTTGATATTTTCAAATTTCTTAATTTTGACCAACTATTTTCTTTACGACAAACAAATCGTCACTTTAATAAATTAATTGAAGAAAATGAGTGGGAATTGGCTTGCAAAAAATTTGTAGAACTTGGAATAGTAAGAATTTATATCAGTTTTCATTATTGAAAAGGGGAGGGAGACCTTAATGTTAATTTTAACTTTATTTTTAAGAGTTTTGAAGATTCTGGATATTTTGGACATAAACATTACCTTCCATCAGTTAATTTATGGAAAAAATATAAAAATTTTCCAGGTGATGAAATTAAAGAAAAGGTAAAGAATTAAATAATTAAAAATAAAATTTTGTTTTTAAGTGGAAGACAGCGATAAATAAAAGGATTCCATTGCTTTTGTGCAGTACTTATGTCAAAAGAAAATTTTTTATTTCTCTTCGTGACGGTAAAATATTTGAATTAGCTTTGACATTTATGTCAATCTTTATTTGTTGAAGTATTATATATATTATCATTTTAAGTTGCCTATAATCAATTTTTGTTTAAATTGTCAACATTTCCGAAAATATAAAAGAAATGTTAATTGCTCGTTATTGGTTAGAACGTTTATTTAATTGTTCTTTCGAGTTTATCCAGTTTGAAGACTTTATTATAAACCCAGAATTAATTAAATTATTATTTGAAGATGAAGGAAAAATTTCTTTACAATTTCGTTCTAAAACTGCTTATCTATCTTTCTGTAACAATTCTGCAAGTTTATTAAATATTGCTATGAATCATCTTATCACACGTGAAAATCTTACGATTGGGAATTTTGAAAACGATAGTGAGAATTATATCGACGATTTATTTAAATTGTTGGTCAACAAGGGCAAGAACTTTCCTAGAATTCGGATTGAGATACTTAATTCTTCCAAAATACACGATTTGCTTATTAAAGTAAGAATTCTTTAATTTAGATTTGGGACTTTTTCACTGTAGATCACCACCCTATATGTAATATTTTTCTTAGGTGACATATAGGATTATAGTTAGTTCTCGGCACGTTGACGTAATCACAACTCATTTTTAAAGGTCATATCTATAGCGAGGTGATCTACTGAGTTGGTACCATTTCACTTACATTGTAAAACATTCCAATTTAGCATATTGAAACATCAACTGACCTTTCAAAAATGGTTGCAAGAATTACTCTTGTATATGGTCATTATTCCAATGTTCGTATTAATTTGAGCCCTAGAGCAACAAATATTGAAAAAATATTTGAAATTCGTGGATATCTTATTGATTATGAATATTACACAAAATACAAACTTACTAATATTTACAACCCAAAAATGGAGTTTTCTATTTGCTGCAATGAGGGACGCAGTGATGAAGTTGTTAGTAAAGTTAATATAGAACGAATTAATGGATAATTATTACATCATTTTTAAATTGTTTTTAAATAAATTAACGCTAGATGATTTTTTTTAATTTTGTTATAATAAGAGGCTGCTATTTTAGAATTATTATATAAATATTTGGATATACTATCCAAATAGATATAAGAAATGATTATATTTGGTATCTTATATGTCATCAAACTGTTCATCAACAGTTAGTTCAAAAATGGTAGCAAGAAATCAGTCTTACATATTGCTATTATTCCAAATTGTTCATGGGACTCATAAACTGAACAAATTATCAGAACTTTTATTGTACCTCAAAAATCTCAAAATAATTTTTAAATATATCTAATTAAAAATAATCAGCATTGATAATTAATTGAAAAAGTATTAGGTTACGCAAATTTTAAAAATATGAAGTTCAAAGTTTCAACCACACCCATGATTCTTTCCTAACATAATCAAGTCAAATTAATGTTTTAATTTATTCGAATTCTTCAACAACAATAATTATATATGAGGGGTATTTTACGAACTTATCACGCATCGAGTTAATAATATTTTTATTTTTCATTGTTGGCAATTCTTTGGGCTTTAAAAAATATTTTTGTGTGAAAATATTTAAAAGGAGCTTGAGACTGGATTTTTGAAATTAAATTTCAATATTAGAAAAAAGTTTAAAAATTCTTTATGTTTGAGTTAAAATATCTATATCTTTCCTTGATTCTTGAGAAAACCCAGTCCCTTTATTCTAAAAATGTATATGAGAGAATAATATATAAATACAGTCGAATCTAAGATACTTCAATTTAAACAAAAAGAAAAATCATAAAAGGTTTTGACTGTATTTTTGTATTTTATATAATGTTTGAATATATTTTTATATAATATTGTTGTTGTAATTTTAGGCATATTTTCTTTTCAAAAAGTCAGAACAACTACATAAATTATCCACTCATAGAAACATCCATTTGTTGATTGTCAAGTATTCCATTGTTTTCTTTGTTTTTTGTATTTTTGTTTTCTTGTTCATTAACCTCATTTTGGGTGTTTTCTTCTTGTTGACCATTATTTAAGTCATTATAATGTTCCCCATTAATAACAACAGTTGGTGTGGTTGATGTTAATTCTGTTGTTGTAGTTGTTGTTTTTTGTATGCTTACAGTTGAACCGTCCTTAAATAATTAATTAAATTAAAAGTTTCGTATTTTACAAAAATAATATTGTACATATTTAAAGTTATTTTTAGAGTAATGTTATATACCAAAAATTCTATTCTAATTATTTTATTTCCAGATAGGATAAATTATGTAATGTTTCCGGAAATTTTTAAAATTCATTTACTTTACATTTCCTTAAAGAATTAAAAATCATTTGTATCCTTACAGGAAAATTTACTTTTTATATAACTATCAAAAATTATTTTCCAGAATGCTAGGGAGTGTCAGAACTATTTTTAAGTTTCCGTTCCGGAAATTATTGTATATTTTCAAACTCACGTCATTATTTAGTTCATATGCTTCTGTTTCCACAACACTCTTTCGCACTACATCTGATTCATCCCCATTCTGATTCAAGCCCTTTTCTTCAATTATTGTAGTTTTTGTACCACCATTTGGTAATTTTTCTTCTTTTGTAATATTTACAGTTTCCGGTAAAGACTCTTCTTTTACAATAATTTGTTCTAAAGGCTTTTCTTTTATTTCACTTTCTGTTTTATTTAATTCTGAAACTTCTTTTGTATTTTCTTTTGTATTGTTCATTACTTCTGTAATTTTATCTTCTTCCTCTTTTGTAATAGTTGTTCTTTCTTCTGTTATTGTAGTTGTAGTAGTCGTTTCACCTGCTGCAGGTGTTGTAATTGTTTTTTTTGTTGTCTCTTCTGTAGTTGTTGTAGAAGTAACAACTATAAAAGGTTGTTGTTGTAATTCTTCACTTTTTATTCCTCCATTAAAAGGTTGTTTTGTTTGCGATGTTTTTAAATTTGTGGTTGTTTTAATAGCCGGGGTAGGTTCAGAAACTGGTGTTAATATTGTTTCGTCTGATACTATAAGATTTTTTGGGGACTCGAGGTAAACAGGATATAGCGGTGCAAAGGAGAAAGGGCCTTTGAAAGGTATATAAGACGATTCGTCTGACTCTGCAACGGATTGTGCCCCACCAGCAAATGGTTGGAAGCCAATACCTTTAAAAATAAATAATAATTTAAAAAAAAGTTAAAACTAATGCCTTTTGCATAGATGGGAATTGGATGAACTTGAATAGGTATTTCGACAAGCACATGGGTTCCCAAATAAATCTGAAAGAATAAAGTTTAAATTAATTTGCCATTCATTTTAAATTAAATTGTTACAGTATATGAAACATTTAATTTAAACTTAAAAATCTTTTATTTACCTGCAATGCATAATCCACACGTAGGAAAGGTTCTCTACGTGCTCTAAGCGTTGCAGTTGACGGTGACTCTAAAAGCCGATGGAATTGCCCGTTTTCGGCATCGACACCGTCTACAAGTTCATCAAATTGTGAGGCTGATTGTTGTTGCTGATCGTTAACTGTAAATTTAATTGAAGTTAATTATTCAGAATTAAATCAGAATTTAATAATTTTAAAAATAACTCTAAAAATAATTCTGATATCAACTGTAAAAGTGTACGGTTCTTTATCCACAATTTTAAAAATACTCAGAATTAATACTTTTGTGAATTATTTTTATTGTACAATAAAAATAATTCTGAAATCGGGTAACTGTAAAAAATTATAGTTGTGAAATTAAATATTAGAACTTCTGTTGTACTGTAAATAATGTGATTTTATTGTACAGTTAAATGAGAATTCTTTAAATATCATTAAATTTTGTAACTTTTATTGTAATTTTACTTTTATTAGTTACTAACGTTGTGTTGTAGAAATAACTGCAGGTATTCGCAGAAAATAAACATTTGTTTTTGTAATAACATTTTTATTTTCTCCACTGCTTCGTCGTTCGGGTGTTGTTTCACCCTTGAAATCTTCTTTAACTAATCTTCTTCCAAAAACAACACGATGTCTTTCAAAGGACGTTGTTGGAGAGGGTTTTGTTGGTATTAAATTGGATTTCTTTTGTTTTTTTGTTTCTTAAATTAATTTAGATAAATTAATTTCCCGAAAGTTATAAAAATTAATTTAGAACTTAAAAATAGAGAAAATTAGCATTATATTATTAGAAAAGCAATAAATTATCACGAAAATTTATTAGCAATTTAATGCATTTTATTAGAAAATAAGCAATAAATATAAGTGAAAATAGAAAATTAATTAAGCAATAAAATGCTTATTAGCAAATAAAAAGCTAATAAATTAGCAATTTTAAGCCGAAAAAAGCTGCAAAGCATCAAATTATAAGCATAATTGCAAAGAAATAGTAACTTAATAAGTATATATAGAATACCGTATTTCCTCCATATTCTATTTTTTCAATGTGTTTTTTAGAACTTGTACCTGTTGTGTAACAAAAAGCACGTTTTGTCACGATTTGAAGAAATTAGATTCCATTCTAAAAGAGACTGGCATTCTATTTGAGGAAATACGGTAATAAAAAAGCAAAATATCAAAGCGATTAGCTATTAATAAAAATTATTAAAGCAAAAAATTAATAGGTAGATATCTATTAATAGGTAGGTATCTAGGTAGGTATCTCTCTTAATAGGTATTATCTATTAATAGGTAGATAAAATTAATAGGTAAAATTAATAAATAGAAAATTAATAGAGCATTTATTTTTGCAAAAATTACTATAATTTTTTCACAAATATTTTTACCTTCTTTTACATTTTGTTTTTGATCATCATTAATAGCGGTAGTATCATTTGTTCCATTTTTCTGTTTTTGTTTATTTTTCTGCTTTTTTCCTGTTGTTTTTGTTTCAACTCCATTAACTGGCTCCCTAAATTTAACAAAATTTTCAAAATTCTGGATTAGGATTACGCTGCTACTGGTGTGGCCTCTTTGATAGGTTCCAAGTCTGAGGTAATACGCTGTAAGCGGTCAATAAGGCGAACTTCGATCTACAAAATAAACAATTAAAACAAAAATAAATACAATAAAATGTAACTCTCGTTATAAGCGCATTATATATAACTCTTATTAAAATTTAGATATTAATGTTATATCCAATATGAGGTGTCTTCCCCTTGTTTATGGTTTAAAAAACATAATTAAAATAATTCTGAATAAATAATCGAAAAAAAATAAAATAATTTACATGTTCAAGAGCATTTTTAGCTGTAGAAGAATCCATTGTAAACTTGCCAATAACATCCTCTCCTTCAAATTTTTTTAATTTTAAAATGTTTTTACATTTGCAATAAAAAATTACCAGGTGCATATGAACTTTTTGGCAAGAGAATTTCAGCTGTCATTTTCCCTCTACAACAACAACTACCAAATCTGACCGTTTTCTTTTCGGATATTGGATCAGAAATTGGAGGCACTAATTGATGAAGTTCTGGTGAGGAAATAATAGAGAAGCATTGCTTGACTATATATTTGGCCTATAAATTAAAAAAGGAATAAGGGGAATGGCAAAGGGGATAAACAGTGCTGGGTATGGCTCCAGGTTATGGCACCGGAGCACGAGCTTAATTTAGGAATTGCCCGGAGCCTGGACCAGAAAAGGTTAGGACTGGATATAAATAATTTAAAAAGTTAAAGTCGAGAACCATTCACACTAAAGACAAATTTCTCTAAAAGTTCCTACTCTATAACAAAATTCCCTAGACCTATAAACCCCCCTCCCCCCCCCCCCCCCCCAAATAACTGAGGGATGGGAGTGGAGAGAAAAATCCTAAATTTTGAGGACGGGGGACAACCCTCATGATCGGTATAATAGGTTACAAAATATCTAGAAATAATAGATAAAAAAGAACAAGTACCTTATCCGGCTCAGCTGTTTCCAAAATAGCTCTAGCATAGTAACGGATAAAGCCATGAGGTCCTTCATAACTTGTTTCACATCCCTTGGGTAAAGGACATCTGATAAGGGGATAAATATTTTGATTTAATATTTAAAAATATTTTAAATTAAAATTTACTCAAAAGGCAGAGAATATAAAAAGTTTGCACTCCAAGGGAAGTGTCCGGGTTCTGGATGTCCTGGTGGCCGTTCCAGAAGTATAAAGTTTTTGTCAAAATAGACCTTAAAATTAAAAAAATAAAATATGGTTATTTAATTTTTACCCAATATTGGGTAATACTTTAAGTTTGTTCCCCCCCCTTTTTCTCTTCCTAAAAAAGAATTGTAGTGGTCTCAACTTTTTTCTTATCTCAAATTCATTACTTTTTCCTTATGGCAATTATATATATCAAAAAAGGATTAAATTTTTTAAGAACGTTCACAAGGATATAAAAGTGAGACATGATGCCAAAAAGGTGGAAGGATGACTAAGGTCGAAGGTTAACTAATTTTGGTCAGGAAGTCCATCAGTTCATATGTGCCCGAACGTAAAGACCACAAAAAAGAAAGATGGAAGATAATTTCGAAGTTAGATGAGACCTT
>ABLG01001966.1:0-11106 GCA_000172435.1 Meloidogyne hapla
TATCAGAATAATATCGATAGAGTAAGTTTTCCCTACTAAATTCAATTTCTCGCCCTTTTTCTAATAAAACCCTCTTAAATACCCAAAAAAATCTTTAAATAATCTTAAATTCCCTAATTCTTTTTTTTAAATATTTTACAACTTCTCTTCAAATATTCACTTCTAAATTCTTCAATTTTAAATTCCTAGAATAGAAAAATATAATTAATTAATTTATATATTAATTAATTAATTTATATATTAATTAATTAAAAATATTAAAATATATTTACCTTTAACATTCAACCCATTATGTAGTAGTTTAACCTTTATTTCACTACCTAAATACTTAACATTTAAACAAATATTTATTTAAGAGAAAATTTTTTAAATTAAATTTTCGTTTCTGTTTAAATTTTTAAAATTTTCTATTAGCTAATTATTTTTTTCAAAAATATACCAAAATATAAAAAGTTTAAATTTTATTAAAAATAAATTCTGTTTGAGAGAATTTGGATAGGTATATTTTTTTATTAAAGATATTCCAAAATTTTTCTTTTTGATAACCCGAAAATCTCGTTAGTTTTTTGGTTGAACTAAATTAAAGAATTTATTTTAATTAAATCAATTAAAAATTATATAATTAATATTATTTAATTTTTATTAATATAAACCTTTTTGCAAAAGTTTACTTGCAAGGGCAGAACGGTCAGCATGGTCTTTTAATACAGTTTTATTATCACTCCAACCTAATCCAACTTCAGTGGGATTTGAAGTTTTAGTAGAAGTATTATCACTACTATCTATAAATTGATAATCAAGAAAGAGACCATCACCTTTCTTTTGATTTTTGACGGCGTAACAATAAGAGAAAACATAAAAAATTATAATAAATTGAATAGACAACTTTATGAAATTCATTTTGATTTTCTTTTTCAATTTATTTTTTTTCAACCTTTCTTTTCAAGAATTTCACCTTATCCTTTTTTCTAAATTTTTTAAAAATAAAAAAATTGTTTAAAGCGTTTATTAGACCAGAAAATTAGAAAAAAAATAAGTTTGAAGGGAGAATTTTCGCTTATTTAGAAATTTAAAATATTGTTTATTCGTTCTTGATGGAAAAATCTGACTTTTTTTTTGCCTAGTCAAAATTTAACAAAGTTATTTTAGAGATTGTATCGAATTGTAACATTTAACCAATTCTTTTTTGATATTTCTTAAGTAAGGAAATATCTTATTATTTTTCATAATAATATAGGGCCAAATTTATTTATTAATTTTAAATTTATAATTTTTAAATTATTTTTTATATATTTATGTAAAATAAAAAATTAATAATAATAAAAGTATATGTGAAACATTAACAAGGGAGGAAGGTAATTGGGAGAGGGGCGGGGGAATTTGGGAGGAGGGGAAGGAGGGAGGAAATTGGGAGGAGGGAAGGGAGGGAGGGAGGTAACAGACTAAAAATGAGGGGAGAGGAGTAATTGATTGTTAATTTCTCAAAAATTTAATAAATGGCATTGATTATTGCCCTTCTTTACCCTCTCAATTAAATTACAAAACACATTTTAATAAATTTTTCCAAATGGAATGAAGTTAAAAAAAAGTCCGTAAAGTTAAAGTAAAAAAATCTTATAGCCTCAGACGGTTTCATTAAAATAAAATTTAAAAAATTGTAAGTTTTCCTAAAGAAAATGCCTGGAAATTTTTTTGGTTGGTTCGTCTATAAATTTTGGAGCAGGAATATCTATTTTAAATTTTATAATAGATATAATTGAAAACCCCATGTGTTTATTTATAATTAATTTAAAAAATAAGTAGTAATTTGGAACTTAAAAGAATTTTAAAACTTTTTTTAAAGAAAATTAGATTGAAGGAATTTTTAGTGCTTTTCCGTTATTTACCCAAATTTTCATTTCTTTCATTTTTCTTTTCTCCTGAAAAATATGTTTCATACGAAGATTTTGGCACTCTAGTTATAACTTTTTTCAACTAGCCAAACCCGAAAAAGCCTACGACTTAACTTACCACCGTATTTCCTCTAATAGACCAATTTTTCAACCCCTTCTAAAGTATCTTTTTGTCTCAATCCTTTCCATCTATTAAAATAAAAAATAAAAAAATCTGTTTTGAGTAACCCTATTAATAAAGCATATTTTTAGTATAATGTTTTCTTTTCATGCTCAAAGAAGGATGAGAATATAGACAATAAATGAAAAAATAAGGAAAAGTCAATATTTTCCCTAAAAGCTTGGCAAATAAAAAAAATAAAAAAAACTTTTCTATTTTTTACCTAAAATAATAATAATTAATATTATTTACTAATTTAAATTTTTTTTTTATTTTTTGTTTATCTTGAATTAAATGCCAATAATATTGTTAATATTAACTTAAGATTTTCCGACTATAAATTTATATAATTTTATAAATAATTTTTGTTTTTAATGATTAAAATAAAATATTTTTTAGCAAATTTAAATTAAAAAGAATGGAAACATTTAGTAATGAAATGTCAAATAATTATGATATGTTAGGTAAAATTGGAGAAGGAACTTATGGAACGGTTTTAAAAAAAATTTAATTAAAAATATTTATATTAATTTAAAGGTTTTTAAAGCAAGAAGTAAAGAAAGTGGACAAATTGTTGCTTTAAAAATTGTTAAATTAGATGATGAAGATGAGGTTTTTTTTTTAAATTTTAAATAAAAAAATTTAAAATAAACTTCAATTGTAAATTAATTAATAAAATTTAAATTTATTAAAAATATTTTAAGAAGAGCCTTTTTTTGTAGAAATAATTTGTAACCGATAAATTAAATAATCAAATAAATTTTAAGATTATTTTATACAAATGTCAAATAAAAAATAGGAGATTATGTTATGGTTATTGAGGTTTTCAATTTTTTCGGGACATGGGGATAATGAAAAACTATTTTAAAATATTTTAAAAATTAGATATAATTTAATAAAACTAAAAAAAAATTAAATATTATAAAAAGTAATTTGCATATTTATCTTTATTTTAAAAATATATTTAAAGTTTATTAAATTATATTTACTAAAATTGTAATAAATATTGGGTCTTATTTTGATTAAATGTGTATTTTAATTAATAAAATTAATTTAAAACATTAAATTATTTAAGGGAGTTCCTTCGTCTGCATTACGTGAAATTTGTCTTTTACGCGAACTTAGACATGGAAATGTTGTTAGATTACATGATGTTATACATACAGACAAAACATTAAATTTAGTTTTTGAATTTTGGTTAGTTTTTAAGAAAAATTTAGGGAATAAATATTTTAATATGATAAGATTATAATTAATATTTTTAAACATTTAAATTGAATTTGGTCAAATTTTTGTGAAAAATGTCTTAAAATTTTGTTTAGACTAGTTTTCCATTTGTAACTCAATTACCCATATTTTTATTAATAATGGCATTAAATAAAAATTAGATTAATTATTTAATTTAGTTTTTTCTAATTTTAAAAAAAATTTTCTTTAATAATTTTAGTGATCTAGATTTGAGAAAATTCTTTGATACATTAAATGGACATATTGACGAAAAGGTTTATTTTTAAAAACAATTCAAAATTAAAAGAATTAAAAAAAGATTGTTCGTTCATTAATGCAACAACTTTTGTCTGGACTTAGTTATTGTCATGCTCATAATGTTTTACACAGAGATTTAAAACCACAAGTAAATTAATTAAAGAAAATAATAAAAATATTTAGTAAGATGGTAAACTGAGGAAAGGGAAGAAGTTCAAAAAATATTTTTTGTTATCTTCTGATTAGAATTTGATGATTTTAGATTAGAAAAGTTTAGATTAAAAAAGAATTGACAAACTGAGCAGTCATAATAATAATATCAAAACAAAATTTTTTAGTTATCGAGGCATAATTTAAGATATTTTAATACTGATATTATAATAAATATCAGCAGGGAAAACAGAAAACCATGAAATGATAGGTGAAAGGGTGTCAATTATTTTTGTTTATTTTAAAGAAATTAAAAAAATATTATTTTAATTAATTAATATTATACAGAATCTGTTAATTAGCAACAATATTAAAGATTCTCCTCCTCAATTAAAATTGGCTGATTTTGGATTGGCAAGACCTTTTGGAATTCCTGTAAGTTTTTTAAATTAAATTATTAGAGAAGTATATAAATAATTAAATTTAAGAGATTAATTTTTAGAATTTATTTTTAAGGTTCGCTGTTATAGTGCAGAGGTTGTAACACTTTGGTAAAATTTTTAATTTTTAAAAAATTATTTTAAAAAATCTTGTAAAGGTATAGACCTCCAGACGTTCTTTTTGGTGCAAAACTTTATAATACTTCCATAGATATTTGGTCTGCTGGATGTATTTTTGCTGGTTTTTTCCGATAAATTTTAAAAAATAAAATTGTCAATTAAAGAAATTGCCAATTGTGGTAAACCACTTTTCCCTGGTGCTGATGTTGATGATCAATTAAAGAGAATATTTAAATTATTGGGGACACCTAATGAAGTAATTTAAAATTATTTTTAAATTTTTTCTTCAATTAATATCAATTTTAATTATATATATTACAGTAGGTTTAATGACTTATAAATTTTCAAAGATTGATTAGATAAATCAAAAAGTAAAAAATTTTTTAACGATCTCTTTGGGATTTTTTTTATTTTTATTTTAAAATTCAATTTTTGAATCTAAGATTTTTACCTTCTAAATATTAATATAACAATATTTATTAGATATATTTTTTTTAACTTAGTTGGAATGGCCAACAATGACACATTTACCTGAATATAAGCCTTATCCACCATATCAAAGAGCAACAAATTGTTGGGAAAAAGCTATGCCTATTCCAAATGATTTCGCTAGAGATTTATTAAAAGTTACATTTATTTTTATTTAAAAACATATATTTATTTTGTATTTAAGCATCTTCTTGCCTGCAATCCACAGCAAAGAATTAATGCAGATAATGCTCTAGCACACAGATATTTTTCTATATCTTCTACAAATACGAATGCAGCAAAGAAAATTTAATAAATTAAAATTTAAAAGAAAATAAAAATTAAATTTAATGATCTCACATAAATTGTCAAAAATTTAAATTAAAAATATAAAACCTTAAAACTTTAAATATAATTAGAAATATTTTTCTCTTAAATTATCAAGTAGAAATGATCGAGTATCATTCGTATCCTTCGATAACTTTGATATTTTTTTGTAGAAGAAAACTTTAAATTATTAAGTAAAAAATATAAAAAATTCTGTAATCAATAACATATTTATACTAGAAATTGAAGAAAAAATTCGATATAATAATGATAGAATAAATTTTACTTTAAAAATAATTAATAAATAGAAATTGAATATTTTCTTGTCCACGACCAAGAATTGACCCCAAAACTAAAGACTAAAAATTTACAAGAATCAAGAAAAGTAGCCGTAGGCACCACAGGGCAAATTTTCGTATCCAAGTTAATTTTTGATCTTTTTAGTATTCAAAATTTCATGATATTTCCAAACCGCGTCAGAAAATTTCCTGTATAAAAAGTTTGTTCCATGAGGTCCCATGAGGCATACTGAAAGATTATATGTAATGACTACACTAGAAGTCTTCCCTATCTATAAATTTTAAAAATACTTAGCTAATAAAATCATGAGATTTAATTTAATAATAAGAAAGGTCATTTTTCTTCTAAATGGTAAAAGATCCAATTTAGCAAAACCCAAAGATTTCATAAATGTTAACCTAATTTTTACCAGAAATTTAAAAAAAACAAATTCAATTCTATCATGGCTGAATTTTTTCAAAAATAGGCTTTCTTTTATGGTCAAGTTTCGTTTGCTCTACTGCATTTATATTCAGAGTAATATTACGATCAGTAACAAGCTGTTCATTTGTAACGTTGAAACGGCTCTTAAATTTAAATTTTAAAAATATTATAGAAAAATCTGTTAATAAATTAAAATCATTAAAAAAATTTTTTTATTTTTCTCAATTTTCCAACCTCATATAAAACATCATCTTTCCCAAAAAATATATTTTCACTCCAAATAACAATAAATTGAATATTTTCCATATTGTGATCAATTTCAAACTGTTGTAATTTACAATCATTTTCAACTCCAATTTCCTGTGTTCCAACAAAATTTATTTTTCTATTCACGTTTCTCACTATGTTATATTCAATATAAATACAATATGACAATTCTTTAATATTTCCTACACCGGGAGTAACACAAATGTTCATATTGAGTTTAAATGATCCTAAAATGTTAAAGGTTTTTGGTGTCTGAAAGAACAATCTAAGCAAGAGAAAATTTTTAAAAATTCGAAAATCTTAGAATTCAACCAACACATCCCAATTGACACAATTTTTCAGGGATTAGGATGTAAACCCGAAAATTAAAAGTGAGGTCACAGACCTCCGGTCTGAATAATAATTCTTAAATCAAGATAAAAATATGACAGAAAGAAAATATGAATAAAAATAATTTTTAAATATTTAATCTAACCTTTTGTTCCACAATTATGTACTTCTGTTTCTTTAAAAGTTGATTGATTTTCTTTCTTATATAGGGATATATAATAAATAAGTTTTGCCTTGCAATCTCTTTTATGACATCGCCAATGATGAGATTTATCTCGTGTCTGATTACTGGTATATTTGAAACATTTGTTTCAAATATACCAGCAATGTAATTCTGCTTCTTTATATGGAATCACTTTATATAGAGCTTTCTCTAAATATAAAACTTTATAACATATTTTCGAGTATTTTTAGAAAGGTTGGACGGTAATTTTGAGTTATAAATAAATGAAAGGACCGGCAGTTCGACCACAATCCGGCTGGACAGGTCGGATCTCCTTTACAATATAATTTTTTGAGAGTGTGTTCTTTTATTTATTAACAGATTTTATGACAATCTATTTTAAAACTAACCTTTAATTCTTTGAACGATATTTTCTTGGGTGACCAGAACTTTCTCATTTTCTATTTCATTGCGATTAAATTCATTGTTTTGAATTTGAGGCATTGAAGATTCTCCATGATAAGGATTTATTGGGAGATGTTGAGGTACTGCCTCAGGAAAGTATTGTGTTAAATGTGTATGTTGTTGATGAAAGGGGCCTTGAATTTGATGATGAGGAGGCATTTGATTATTATGTGTCCATAAGTCAAAAGCTTTTAAAAAATAGTTAAATGATTTGCAATTTCATTTAAAGTTTGCAAAGAATAGATTCTGCACAATTTATATATTTCCTTTTGATTTCTAATTATAGGTCTTTAAAATAATGGAGTTTTTTATTGAAATAAAGAGAGAAGATACTTTGAATAATTTATCAAATGCCCTAAAGGGATAAAATTTTTTTATTTATTTCATTTACCATTTCCATATCCAAAGTTTGTATGATAATGATCTTCCTATAATTATTTTTAAAGAATACATTTTAAATATTTTATTGTTTTTTTAAATTAATAAAACTTTTTAGAAAATATAAACCTGATGATTAAACCGCTCATTATCATTTATATCTGGACTATAAATTGGTTGAGATTGAAGATTTTTAAAATAATTTTCAAAATTGTTATCACTGGCTTTATATATTGACACTGGCTTTTATATATATATATATATTCATTCCAAAGCATTTAGAGTATAATAAAATAAAAATTAGGAAAAAATAAATTATCATATTCTAAAATGTTTAGAAAATTACTATTTAATTATGTATATAACTATTGTTGTGTCCCGATAGTCGACGTGCAAGCATAACACTTTATCACAAGGATAATAACAATAACAATGATGGTGGAGATGGGGAAGGAACAGACGAAGGAGATCAGGGACTAGCCGGGCTAGTATGATCCAAATAGACTGACGCTGACACTGGCTTTTATACTAAACTTGACTAAGGGCTTTTATACAAAGCCCTTCACTAACACATACCTAACAACTATGGGGTGTATATAACTTCAAAAACAGAGGAGGTGACCGTAATTTTTTCAATAGAGAGAAATGTGATCTGCCGTGACCAATAAACCCGAGACCTTAACTCTGGAACTAAACAAAACTAAACCTATTTATAAAATAAAAGCATTAGCTTTGACTCTACTCAATTAGTTACTATATTTCCAACATCATTGGGCCGGGGTTGATAAAGAAAAAGGAAAGTTAACAAAGAACATAAGCATGGCTCTTTCTTCAATGGAGATAACTGGAAAAATTTTCTGTTTTTGACCAGCAAAAACATATAAACAGGATTTTCCTCATTTTGAATTTTCACCCCATTTATGCGGCACGGAAAGTGTATTTTCCTTGCCTGGTCACTCTAAAACTTCAAAATTTTTGCCTGCGGGTTAAAAATGAATTTTCGCCGCGTAGAGGGAGAGAAGAAAATTTTCCTAATTTTCATTGTTTTTACTAATGCCTCATTTTTGAGAATTTCTCCCTCATATTTGCCTCATTTTTATGGAGCCGCGCCTCATTTTGGTGTTTTTGAAAGGGCAACCTGAGTTAGATAAAGAAAAGTTAAATTCATTCTAATTTCCCATTAATTTAAATTTTCTAAATTTTTAAAATTTTAATAAAATAAAAAAAACTCCATGAATGCATAGAGAATTTAGTTAGAGAGGATTTTAAAGATGGGGAATTTACATTAAATTGATTTTCTTTTAAGAATTTTTTATTGAATTGTAAATAGATTAGTGATTCTCGGGAGAAGAAAAAAGCCGGGAATAGGGAAACGGGAGTCGGGTCGGGAAATGACCTCGGGAGTCGGGAATTTTTAAATAATTTTATTCAACTGTAAAAAATTTTCTAATCATAAGCGGAAGGCGGAACTGGAAGGCGGAAGTTGAAATCATAATTGCTATATTTTAAAAATTCTCTCTTTTAGCGCCACAGGCAAAAATTTTGAAAATTTTTGATGTCAACGGCAAGGAAAATTCCCATTTTCTGCGCCGAATTTGATCGAAAATTCATTAAAAAATTTTAATTTTGGCAATAAATTTTTAGGGTAAACATTATAAAAATTTAATATTGTTACGCTGTTTATATTGTTTCATTTTTCTATGAGAATTACTTAATCACAGTAGTATTCGAACCTTGATAGAAAAGCAAACGACTTAACCACTCACCCCCTATTTTCTTAGAGAAATTTGAAAGATTATAGTAGATATTTCTTTTTCTTTTCTTAAATGCTTCTAATATTTCAAATAAAAATTTTTATTTTTAATAAAAATTTTAATCAGAAAAAGCCATTCTTAGGGCTGTAAAAACTTCCCGACTTAGTCGGGAATTGACACAGGGAGTCGGGATCGGGATACCCGAGCATCACTAGAATAGATATCATGTTGGGCAGCAATAAAAAAAAGCACGCTCCATCAATCTATTTAGAGAGACTTAAATAAGTCGATTTTCTTTAAAATTTTTTTTCGAAATTTTAAAGTTTTTTGAAAGTGAAGTTTTGAAAGTTTTTGTATAAGTTTAAGAAACATGCCGATTTTTGCAGTTTAGAAATACAAATAAAAATTAAAGAGATCAAGGATAATAGGAGAACTTGTTGCCGTTTTTAAGCTTTCAACTTAACATATAAAAATGAAAAAGTACAAGAATTTAATACGATTGTTGAAAGTCTGAATAATTAACCCTTTTTGACTATTTTGATCCTTCTTGATTGACATGGCATGTATAGGGGAAAAAGGAAAAAAATCGACTCACAAATAACTATTACCGGAATGCTTCAAAAATTGTTTTTTTTTCAATTAACATGTCTAAGAATTTTAGTCAAAATATTATTAAAATTTTAAAAAATAATTTGGCAAGTTAGCATAATTATACTACTTATTAAAAGACAAAATAATAACCAATAATTGTTTATTAAATTTCTCATAGATGAATTACATAGGTCATCTTGACAGCAACAGACAAAATCTGAAATAGAAAAGAATAATTTAACTACAAATTATTAAAAATATTTAATTAATTTACCAGTAGTACCGTCTTCTTCATAATTTATTGGAGAACATGCATTTCCCTAAAAAATTTTTTTATAAAAAGTTGTTATATTACCTAAAAATTATTACATAAAATATTTTAGAAATATTTTTTATTAGAACAGTGAGGAAATGTTAAAAAATAGGAAAGATAAAAATTGCAGAATATTTTTATTACATCCATCCCATCTGAAATGAGAATAATTTTCGAAATTAGAAATATAATTTAATTTTATGCTATTTTTTTGATTGGACTTTAATTAATTACTAAAAATAAATATTTTTATTTTAAAAGTTCTTCCAATTTAAATTTTTAATAAATAATTTACCTGTGGACACTGGGTTGAAGTGGCACAATCACGAACAACTCGGCCATCGTAGACATTAGCCTTAAGGCAATAAGTGGGACTGGAAGGTAATGAAGGAGAACATCTTACCTTTCAAAATTAAATTTAAAAAAATATAAATTTAATTAAAAACTTCTTCAATTCCCAAATCAAAACCATTATTTTTATAACATGTTATATGTCCAACAGATATTACCTAAAAATTATTTTAAATAATAATTTTAAAAAATTAATATAAACTTACTTTTTGAGCAAAAAAATTAATTAATAAAAATATAATTATAATTAATTTTATAAAATTCTTATAAATATTTTGTAATAACATTTTTAATAATAAAATTCTGAAAAGTTTAAAATATATTTAGTATTAGGGGCTGACTTTATTTAGAATATCGGAATGGTTCTAGGCCAGAAATGTTTTCCTGTAACCATTCTATACTATTAAATTTAAATTACAAAAATTTCAATTATTTTGGAGTTTGAAATTTTCTCTTTGAACGTATTGCCTGATTAATAAGGGAAAATAAATATAGATAAAATAATAATAATAAATTTATTAAACGTTTTTTCTATTAAATAAAAAAAATAATTGTATTAATCGGATTTGGCCATATATAGAAAAGAGAAAAATTCAAAATAATACTTTCAACAAAATATAAATCCACTCATTCAATTTTATTGTAAAACTTGTTTCTCCATAAAAAGTACTACTTGAAGATATTATTTTTTAAATAAAAATATTTTAAAATCTTTTATTTTTAAATTAT
>ABLG01001963.1:0-22761 GCA_000172435.1 Meloidogyne hapla
ACCAATCTAATTTGAACGCCAACACGTCCAATTAAAATATTTACAGGTTTTAAATCTCTGGGCATTAATCCAAGACTATGCAATTTTGGAACACCTTTAACTAATTGTCCCAAAAATGTACTTGCTTTTTAATATTAATTTAATAAATTAAAATATTTATTTTTATATAATTTACCAGAATTTCTGTCAATTTTTCCAACCCTTTTAACAAAAGATTCTAAAGAACCACCAGAACAATATTCCATAACTATACAAATAGCACCATCAATACTTTGAAATATTTTATGGCATTGTACAAAATATTCTTCAAATTCTTGTCCATTTAATTGTCTCATAATTTTTGCTTCTAAAGCTGCTGTGTCATTCTTAGAAGAATTTTTTTGTAAATTTATTTAAATTAATTTATTTAATTCTTTATTTATTTAAAACTTTTTATTTTATTTATTTATCTGATTTTTCCTTTACTTATTTTTCAAAAAAATAATATTTTTTACCATAATTCTTTTAATAGCCACAAATTGACCTTTTGAATTTTTACA
Organism: Meloidogyne hapla; assembly: GCA_000172435.1. NCBI lineage: Eukaryota > Metazoa > Nematoda > Chromadorea > Rhabditida > Meloidogynidae > Meloidogyne > Meloidogyne hapla. Next base: position 540 of record ABLG01001963.1, read on the forward strand.
TTTATAAACAGTTCCAAAAGCTCCTTTTCCAAGTAAATTAACAAAAGTATACTTTTCACCATCAATTAACTTTTTTTAAAGTTAATTGATGGTTAATTGATTTTAAATTAATATATAAAAATACTTACTTCATTTGTAGGAATTCTCATTTTAAAAATAAAAAATGAAAATAAAATATTTTTGTGAATTATCAAAAAACATTCATTTATGACCTAATTTTTTTTTAATTTTTTCGGAAATTATAAATCACCGAAAATTAAATTTTATTTGGATATATTTTTCATTTTAATTGTTTTTTTAGAAAAAATATTTTTTTTATTTTTTAAATAAAATCAATTTCTATTTATGTTCCTTCCGCTAAATTCGGCTTTTAGCTTTTTTATTTATTTTAGATGAGCGAAGAATAAGAGATTTGTGTTGAGAGTGAATGATTGAAAATGAAGGTCATTAATGGAATAATTGAAATTACTAAGTTTTTTTTTGTAAAATTAAAAATTAAGGAATGTGTGTGGTCAAATAATAAAAAATATAATTACAAATATTATATAAAAAATAAAAGTAAAAAGTAATTGTTTAATAATTACAAAAAATATAAGTATATTTATCATATTTTTTTTATCCATCAGGTTATATTCAAATATTAATTTTATTAAAATTATTTAAAAGTAAATAATGCAAGATTTGTTTTTTCATTCCACTTAATTATTAATTACTACAAATAAATAAAAACCAGAATTTTAAAAATAATTCTGGCTAATCTATTTATAATTTTGCAACATAAAAATATATTAAATAATGACAGATTGACAAGTTGTAATTTTATCTTCTGAGGAAATAGAATGAATAAATGATTGACATAAAATTAATTAATTGACAAATATATAAATCATTTCTTTTTATTTAATTAATTAATTATTTATTTAAAATATTATGTAATAAAAATAGGTTTTTAAAAGATTATAATCTATTAAAATAATATATATTAATTAATTATAATTCTTGTTTTTGTTATTTCTATTTATATTATTTAATTTTAAAAAGGAAGATTTAAAAACCTTAAAATATTTATTATTATTTTTATTTTTATTTAAAATAAAATGTTAATTAAAAGAAAAATATTTAAAAATAATTGTCATTTATATTTAATTTATTTTCTTATTTTATTAATTTATTTTAGACAAATACCTTTACAACAAAAAAATAAAACACATATTTTTGTAACTAATGTATTTTATTATGAACAAATTAAATTGTATGTTTTTTTAAATAAATTATCTTTTATTTTTATTTTACTCCTTTCTAAAAATTATTTTTAAAATATTTTATTATTTATTTACTTTACTATTTTACATTTCTTTTTCTTTATTAATTAATTAATTTTTATTAGTTTTGAAAAGAAATTACCAAATACAATTGTTATGTTATTTAATGTTGAAAAAGATGTAAATATCGAAAATTTGAGAAAAGGATCAGCTTGTCTTGTATATTCTAATTATGGTTGCGCTATTTGGCATAAAGCTTATATTGAACCTATAATTGGTCATAGACCAGAATTTGAATGTAAATTATCTGTTTATAGATTAGCTTGTCACAATATGGAATTAAATCCATATTCTCGTCTTAGGCAACAATATATAGAAATTAAAATGTCAAGACATTCAAAACCTTTTCAGGTTGGGAATTTAAATATTTATTTGTTTAAAAAAGTGAATCAAAGAATTTATTTTTTTATTAAGTACAGAACTATTAAGTACTAACTTTGAAAAATTAATTTGTTTTAGGTTCAATTAAAATGGGCAGACAGAACTCACAGAAATTTTGTCGTTTGCCCAAGTCGTTTATTTGCTTTTGACCAATGGCATTTATTTATAACAGCAATGGAAATATATAGAGCACATAAAGTAGATTTAGTACAAATATATATTCAAAGTGTGGATCCACAAATATTTAAATTAATTAAATTTTATAAAAAAGATGGAATATTACAAATCAGACCTGCACTTGAGGTGAAAAATTATTTTTATAATTGAAGATAAAAAGGGAAAGAGGATATTTTTATCAAAAGGTAGCGAAGAATTGTTGGGCTTATTGACTTATTTATTGCTTAATTAAAATAATTTTAGATGCCAATTATTGACTCATTAGATTTCAATCCAAATTCAGAAACTTCATGGCAAAATCAGCTTGTTAATTTCCAAGATTGTTTATATGAATATAGAGAAAGTGCTGATTATATTGCTTTTCCTGATTGGGATGATTTTATGTTTACTCGAAGTTATTCGATTCCTTATAGTTCTGTACTTAATAAATTAGCTAATAATCATCCAAAATATGTTGGTTTTATTGTTGATAGATATTTAGGTGTTCATGAATCACTTGGTTAAATTTATTTAATTAATTATTTAAATAAAAATATATTTAGAAGAAATGACTAAAAAAGAGCATACAATTGTTGATTTTTGGCATATTGGTATACAATTTAGTAAAAGAAATAAACAATTTTATTATGGTAAAGCTATTTATAACCCAAATAATGGATTATTTGGTGTTGATTTACATTGGGCAAATAGAGTGGAAAAAGAAGATTACGAACAAATTCGAGTACCAATGGAGGAAATGTATATTATACATGCTAGAGATTATTCTGTTTGTTTTTTTTTAATTAAAATCTATATTAGTATTGGCTGTGGGTCAATATTTATTTTAATAAAAATGTTAAAAATTCTGAATGGAAATTTAAAGTAAAATATTCTCAGCAGAATTCATGTCCAATAAATTATTTTAAATAAAAATAAAATTTATTTAAAAAAATTTTTTTTAAAGAAAGTTCCAATGAATGGATATATTCGCAATGTTGATTATTTAGAAAAGAATTTTAATAAATTTATTGAAGAATATAATTTAACTGGAATAATTTCAAATTTACCAAAAAAAGAAGAATTAGTTAAACAATTTAATGAATGTTTAGGTTTTGAATCACAAAATATGAAAGAAATATTAAAAAATATAAAAAGTAAATGTTGGAATTATCATCATTGTGGAATTACAGAAGTAAGAAATAATTGTACAAATGTTAAAAATCAATGGGAAAAAATATTTATGTCTGGAGATGAATTAAATGTTTATATATTAATTAATAGTGAATTTTTAAATGAAAATATTTGTAGTTATTAAATTAATTAAAATAAATTTGTTTTTTGTGAAATTCATCACAAAGAAAAATTAAAGGAAAATCAATTTAATTTTAAATAGTAGACCCTCAAAATTTATTCGAAAATAACTAATTTACTGTAAATGATACACAGAGGATGATAATTAATTTGTATATTATATTATATTTATATTATTCGGTAACGAACACTACATTCTTGTGGACTATAATTTTATTATTATTTTGAATTAATCAAAAGATTTAATTTAATTAATTTCTTTTTCTATATTTACTTTGATAAATATTATTAAAATTAAATTCCTTCTAATTAATTGAATATTATTTTAACCTTCATTAAATTTTAATTTATTTCATTCTTGCTTTCATTTCAGCCTGAAAAAAATATTTTCATTTAAATTATTAAAAATATAAATTTTGTTTTTAATCAAAAATTAATGTTTTCCTTTTTATTTTTTAAATAAAAAATTACAAAAATTAACGGGCTTATAATTTAACATTTTAATTTACCTCAGCAAATCCCTGTTTCATCCAACCAATTATTGCTTGCATTAATTTTGACCAAACAATAATTGTTTGATTACTTTCAAAATCTTTTTTAAAAAAATATTTTTTATTTATTAAAATTTATTTTATTTATTTATTTACTTTCTTTCTCTAAATTATTTCCTTTAATTATTGTTTCAATAACAGAATTTTCTAAACAAATCCAATTTTCTGCTTGAAACCAAACTTTCATTTGATAATGCATTTTACCATTATTTTTACATATTTCAACTAATTTATCTTCTTTTTCTTCAATTTCCATTCCTTTTTGATTTAATAATAATGACAACTTTAAAATAAATAATTTAATTAAAAGAAATAAACTTACATTTTTAAAAAATTTAGTTACTCCATTAGATATTTCTAAAGATCTTGGACTATATTTTGATAAACTTTTTTTGTCATAAATATTTTTAATTTCTTTTTCATATGGAGAACTTTGTTCCAATAAATTTTTAAATAAAGAACTAAAATTAAAATATTTTTTTATAAAAAACTCTTTAAAAACCGTTTATCATTAAGTAAATGAATAACAATTTCATTTCCAATATCAACTTGATTTAATGTTCTAAAATTATATTAATAATGGTTTAATTTACAATTATATATTTATTTAAGAAAATCAAAAAAACTCATTAAATTAATATTTAAATGAGTCGACTCAGTCAAATTTAATTTTTTTTTTAATTTTTTGGTTTGAATTAAACAATAGCTCCTTTTAATTATTAATTAAAATAAAAATTAATAAAAACTTGTCAAGTGTTTCTGAAATAATCTTCAATTCTTCTAAATTTAAAATTCCTCGTTTTTGGTTAAAATTTGTGTTACTGAATAAATTTCTTTTAATAATAAATTTGTCAAATAAAATTTCATTTGACTTTTTTTGATTTAACAAAATTGGGCAGAATGAATATTTTGGCGTTTTTCCAAAAATACAGATTGACCTAGAAAATTAAAAAAAAATATTTATTTAAATAATTTATTTTAATATTATTTTTATTTAATTAAATAAATAATATTTTTAATTACCTTGCCAAAACAATTTTAGATAAATAATTTGTATAACGCATTCTTCTATACAAAATATATTTTTATTTTTAAAAATGTTTTTCAAAAATGATTGAAAATTTTTCATTTTATGTTATTTAAATAAAAGGAATATAATTAAATTAGAAAATAAATTATAATGGAAATGATTTTAAGCGGAAAAACTTTTTAAATAGAAATAAATGTACTTTTATTTTATTAAATAATTTTTATTGAAAAATTATTTATTTTTTATTATTACTGATAAACAAAAAATATCTTGGGCATATTCGATTAAAAACGATTTAAAGCTTGTAAGTATTTAATTAACTCATCTAAATGAGAAATAAATTATTTTAATTGGGAACGTTGACAAAAAATAATAATAAAAAATTTGTTTAAAGTTTATTCCTCATTGAAAAAATTACTAATATTTTCTTACAAAAAACACCAAATTTTTGACAATTCAATTATTTTTAAATAAAAAGGTTCAAAAATTGATCATTTATTAATAATGCAAGGAGATGATCCCGCATATTTTCAATCAGCCCGTTTTTGTGATTTTATTTTTGTTGATAAAGAAATGCCTTCGAAAACATCACATTTTGTATTTTCTAAAGGAAATACCTATTTTAAAAGAAAAATTTAATAAAGCAATAATTTATGAAAAATATAAAACTTTAAGAGAGATGATTAGAAATCAAGAATGCGAAGAAATTTTATTAAAAGAAGATTATATATCAACGATTAAGTATGTAAATATTTAATTTAAAAATTATTTAAAAATTATTTTTATGTAGCAATTTCTCCCTTTCTCGGTTTTATTGGGTTTTTTATATTTATATTAATTTCATTTTTTGTATTTTTTTTGAAATATTTTGCTTTAAATATATTAAAAATTAAATTTAATAAAATTTATTTTTAAAAAAAATTATTTGTAATTAAATAAAAGTTTTACTTTCCATTACTTTTAATCTGAATTTTAATATTTATTTTTTTAATTTAAAATTTTATGTAACGTTTTTTTTTTATTTTTAATAAAATAAATACATATTTGCCGCTTTTAAGCCGATTTTGGATACTTTAGGTTTGTTTTCATATTTATAATTTAATTATTGAGACTTTCGGGGAGGATGTTTGCGAATGAAAGTTCGAATAACTGTTTTCTGAATATTACAACATGGTTAGCATATAAAGGATTGGGGTTGTATACAGGTAAATCGAGATAGGATAATCTACAAAATTATGTCAAATGAGGAAAAGGAGTTAAAAATTAAAAACAATCGTAAACAACAAAACACAAATTTTTTAATCGGGAATAAGCATTAGACTTTATTTCGGAAATCAATATTTAATCAGTTGAGAGAGGGATTTTCTTATAATTGATTTATTGAATTTTAAAAAAAAATTTGCAGAATGCCTATCCAATTTCCAATGCTCTCAATTTCCTATGCCTCTCTCTCTCTCCTCTTTCATTTCCACATTAAATTAATTCACTAACGATTTCCCTAAAATTTTTTTATTTACATTTATTTAAAAAATATAAATTCATAAAAACATTCAAGAAATAATTTAAAAAAAATTTTTTTAAATAATTATTTTATGGTTTTTATTTTAATGAAAATAATTTTTCTAATAATATTGCTTATTATGCCTGGTATTAAATTTAAAAATTATTTTTTAATTAAATAATTACAAAAATAGAATTAACAAAAAGTGGTTGTCAAATAAGTAAAGATTCTGAATTTATTACTCCTACTACTACTAATATGACTAGAACAGCATTTCATTCTTCACAACATAATACACAAGAAGATATAACAAGTTCTTCATCACAATCACAAAGTCTTTAAAAATAAAAAATAAAATAAATATTTGTTTAGAGCCTGAAACTTTTACTTGTTCTTGTCTAAAAGTATTTCGTGAGTGGGAGGAGTTAACGATTGACAAGATCAATTTGATTAAAAACAAACAATTTATTGCTAAAGGAGCAACAGGAGAAGTAAATTAAATTAAAAACAATTTTTATCATTTTTTAGGTTTATCACGTTTATTCTTTAACTACTGAATGTTCAGTTATAAAAGAAGTAAAATTAAAAAAAGAAGATAAAAGAACAATAAAATTAGCTTACAATGAATTAAAATTATTAAAATATTTTTCACAAAATAATTTAGATTCAAGAATTGTTAAATTTTATGGATCGTTAGTTTTGTTTTTAAAATAGTTTTTTTTTGAAAAATTAAATTTTTATTTTTTGGATTAAAAAAAATAATTTTTATTTTTTAATTTAGAGAAGAATTTGAATTGAAAAATGAGGCAAAGCTATGTTTAGTAATGGAGCATGGTTATAGAAATTTATATAATTATATGTCAAATAGGAAAAAAGGAATTGAAAATAAAGAAATTAAGTTTTTCTTTTCAATTATTTTGAATAATAATTATTTTAAATACATTTTAGATTCAACTAAAATATTATATAGAATAACATTAAACATTATATTAGAAGTAGCAAAAGCACTTAATGAATTTCATGAACGTTTGTTTATATTTTATTAAACCAAGAAAATTAAATTTTAGTAGTTATAGTTAAATAGTTAATTTTAGTTAAAGGTACATATTTTTGCAAATATGTCATTCAATTTCTATTTGTTATGTTATATAAATGTTTATTTTTACATTACTTTATTAAATATTTTGGAGCCTTCAAATTCATCGACTTTTTGGAAATTTTTAATTTTTTGGTCTGTTCATTAATACAAAGATTTTAAAATTTTGCTGAGGATATTTTCTTAAATTTGACAAAATAATTTTTCAGTAAATTTCATACCATAAAAGATTTATGGACAAAAACCAAATAAAAACGAAGGGCAAAAATTGGGTCTTTCAACATTGTACTTAATTCAAAAAGTAGATATTGTAGAAAAAATATATGTAAAAGAATAAGATCAACATTAATGATGTAAATTTAAGATATCAAGAAGAATCGGAAATATTCTTTATCTTCTCATATCAAACAAAATTAATTTCCAATCACTCATCATATCAGTTCACCCACATTCATTGGCATTTCATCGATCTGGATAATAATTTTATTATATTCAATTTTCAAAAATTAAACCTGTGTAGAGTAATATTGTTCAATATCGCGAAGAATACGAATGTCATCGTTTTTAACAAAATTGATAGCGACACCCTTACGCCCATAACGTCCTGAACGTCCAATTCGATGAATATACAATTCACGGTTGTTCGGGAGGTCGTAGTTGATAACAAGCGAGACCTGCGGAACGTCTAATCCACGGGCCCAAACATCAGTGCTGATCAAAACACGACTAAAACGATAAGATAAATTAAGACAACTTTTCAATTATTAAAGATATATTATAGGTCGATAGATTTCGGCTGAAAAACAAATTTTTGTGTTAACCGAAATGTGATTTAATTCTCCCGATTTCTAAGGGAAGATCCTGGAATTTTATTAAGGAATATAATTTTCCTGTTATTTTATTCCTGACAGATTCGAGCCCTCACAAGAAGAGCCAAAATCAAGAGAAGTGATTTCATTTTTGAACGGTAGAAAGCCGGAAAAAAGAAGACGCCCGCCTTTGGGACATAGGGAATTCAAATCTCCATAAAAATCAATATAACCTTTCTCCGGCACGAAATTGTTTCATAATTGCATCACGGTCTTTTTGTTCCATATCTGCATGCATACAACAAACAGTAAAGTTGGCTTCACGCATTTTATCTGCCAACCAGTCAACCTAATTATAAAAAAAATAACTAACAATAAACTTGTTGTATTTATAACCTTTCGTCGTGTATTGCAAAAGATAACTGCTTGAGTAATTGTTAGTGTGTCGTACAAATCACAAAGTGTATCAAATTTCCATTCTTCTCGCTCAACAGCCACGAAGAACTGTTTAATTCCTTCAAGAGTCAATTCGTCACTAAAAAAGTAATATTGATTTCCAATTAAAGTATTAGTAAAAACCGTTTAACAAGTACACGAATAGGATCGGTCATAAATTTGCTTGTCATTTCAAGAACATCGTGAGGCAAAGTTGCACTGAGAAGAACGACCTTGAAAGAGATAAATAAAATTTTTAGAACAAATTAGGAACCTGCGCATTTGGAGGCAAATATCGATAAATATCATAAATTTGTTCCTTGAATCCCTTACTAAGCATTTCATCGGCTTCATCCAACACCAACATTTTTATTGACCGTGTGCGCAAATTACGACGACGAATCATATCTTAAAATTATATAGAAATAGTTAAACAAATATTTTTGAAGACATAATTTTAATTTTCTCAAAATAGAATAGTACCAAAAACACGTCCTGGCGTTCCAGAAACGACGTGCTGTCCATAGTCCAATTTGCGGATGTCTTCTCCAACATTAGTGCCGCCAATGCATGCATGGCATTGCACATTCATATAGTCACCAAGTGCAAGAATAACCTAAAAGGAAACTCTCTCAAAAATGAAGCAGAAAAGTCCATTATATTCAACAATTGGATTTTTAATTGAGTAAAAACCTTTTGAACTTGAACTGCGAGTTCGCGAGTTGGTGCCAAAACAAGAGCTTGAGTTTCACGAGCAACAACATCCAACGATTGGAGTACACCAATAGAAAATGTTGCCGTCTTTCCTGTACCAGATTGCGCTTGTGCGATAACATCACGACCCTATGAAGATCAAGTCAATAAAATAGAACAACAAAAACCTTAATAATCTGCATGATTGCGCGTTGTTGAATAGCTGAAGGCTTTTCAAAACCATAGGAAAAAATTCCTCGAAGAAGATCACTAAATATAAACTGCATATTAATGTTACAAAATTATTATCAAAACTTCTTTAAGCCCATTTTATCAAAAGATTGCAAAACTTCAACTTCTTCGCTTGTCTCAAACTCAACATTTGACAAATCTTCCATTTCAATTCGCCGTTTGCGATTTGCCATTTGGCTTTCAGCATCAAATGAAGTGGTGTCCATTATGTATTATTATTTTAATCTAAAGGTTACAAGAATAAAAGAAAAGGTTACAAGAACTATTACAAGAAAAAAACTAAAGGTAAATCTCAATTGGTGCGTTCTCTAAACGCATATATTAATAAACTTTTTTTTAAATTATGGAAACCATGACCGATAAAAAATCCAATCCCAAATCTAGCTAAAAACAGCGGCAAAACCAGAAAAATTTAGTTGACAAAAAAAATCTATTTCTGCATAATGCCAAATATGTATGTAATTAAAATGGCGCTAAATTTTTATCTTTTCTCTTAATTTTCCGTGCTCTTTTCTTCGTAAACTGGAATATTTTTTTGAATTCCAAAAAATAATTTTATTTTTCCTTGCGTAATGGTACCGATCGTCTTTGTTATTTTATTTTCTGCATAGGTATTCCTAATATTGGACGCCATTTTGCCATACCCTTATAATTAACTCTTTTAATTAGTGGAAGGTCATGATGATTTATGATACTATAAAAGGTCGATCTCCTCCTATTAATCAACCTCATTCATAAAAACTCACACGTGTTTCGCCTGTTCTCGCTTCTTGCAGTAATTCTTCCATAAGGTAAATACACTTTATCACTTATTTTAATTTTTGCTTTTAATATTATTTTCTATTTAGCTTGCTCTAATGGAATCCGATGAGAGCGCTCAACGTCGTGTCAAGGGCCGCAGCTTAGCCGCTTTCTCAAAGATGCGCAATATCGAGATAGAGAAGGACTACACTGAGATCTCAGCCAACGAACGTCACTTTGTGCGTTTCTTCGAAGCCGACAACATGAATGTAAGGATATGTGCTTCTTAACTCTCAAATAATTTCTTCATTTTAAGCGTAGCCAATACGACAACGTTCCTTTGTACGACAAGGATGCCGTTCGTCTGTTGCCTTGTAGCGGATCTAGTGACTTTGTACACGCCAGTAAAGTGATCACATCTGGCGGAGAGGGAGGCTACTACATCATCGCTCAAACACCTCTGGTCAATCCATCAAAACCACGCATCGATACTCAATACGATTGGTAGGCAGAAAGGCTCAGATTTATAAAGTTCCTACAATTTTTTACTTTTCAGGATGCGCATGTTGTGGGAGTTCAATGTGTACGTCGCTGTTTGTCTCGTCAACCTCGGCCACGAAAGTGAATGCGACTACTACTTCAATAGGAGCAGAGGCGAGACGCACAAAGTGAGGACTGAATTTAGAGACCTTTTGGACTAATTTTCATTTCTTAAAATTTGAAGGTCAATAACTTCGAGATCACAACATTGGATGTTGGCACAGATGTCAACTGGTGTTGGACGTATTATCGACTGAAAGTATCGCGCAAAGAGGGAAAGAAGCGCTATGAACGTGTCATCCAGCTTGTAGTCTGTCGAAATTGGACGGTGTTTTTATTTTAATTTTGATTGTTTAATAAATGACATTTTTCCACAATTTTTGTAGGATGATCCCCGATTCAGTCCGATGAACTACAAAGACTTGTCAGATCTTCTACACTTTGTTTGGTCGCTAGAGAACGATTCAGCAAGTCAGCGCCGTGCTCAACATGGAGCTGTTGGTGAACGATCAGTGCTACATCCGACTCTGGTGCACAGCAGGGCTGGTATGAATCGAGCTGGGACTTATGTGGCCGCTTCCATCTTTGGACGTCGAATGTCTGGGAGACATACTCGAACGCTAAGGTCTAGAAAGTTTCCGATGAAATACAATATAAGTTTATTTCATTTATAGCTTGAATCGTGTTGTGAAGGTCTGCAGAAGTCTGCGAAGTGCCCGTTACGATATTCTGAATCGCCGATCGCAGTTTCTTCTTCTCCTTGAAACTATTCTAGAGGTGGCCGTCCGTAATGGGATTGTAAACGAGAAGGAAGTCAGCCGTGCCCGTGATGTTCTCCGACGGTGTGTTTATTCATTTTATTTAAAAATATTGAAAAAAAAATTCTTCAATTTTTAGCGTCCGTGAGGAGATTGGCAAAACAAGAGCAAAAGGAGGACCATCACAGTAAGAATAGAGACTTGTTTAAAAAAATATAATTTTTGTATATTTTAGTAGCCGTGGCTGAGCAGAGCAACAATAAATCACCTGGCCGATACTTGTACAAAGAAGGAGAAGGAAGAATTGTTCTAATAAATTCAATTTCTAATATAACAATTCATATAATTATTTTTTTTGTCTGTACATAATTGTTATCTTCATATATTGTAATAAAAATTGAGTTTATTTTGGCAATTTTATTTTTTTTTTGAAAAATTGGGATTTTATAATAAGAGGTTTTAAAATATTTGCTTTAATGCTGGTACTCACAAAGCTAACTATCCTTAGCTTTATCCCTAGCACTGGATAAAATCCGTACTCTCAGCAGAGGATAAATCGTTAGCTGCAGCTAACGATTTTTAGCCACAAAATATCTCCAGCTAAGGCTAGAGATAGTATCCATACTCCCAGAGTTGGGAGTATGGATAAAATCCTTAGCAGAGGCTTAAAATCGTTAGCCTCCTTTTTAGGTGGCTTAAAGCTGTATTTAACGTTATTTAAAAATTTATAACAATTTTTTAAAAATTCCAAAAAATTCAAAATAAAATTTATTAGGTATAATTTTAATTCCTCTTTCATTTTTACATATTTTTAAATTATTTGCAAAAGGGAAAAAATTTTCCTTAGGGAAAAACTCCCCCGCGGGGAATTTTCAAAAAGAAAAATAATAAACTTAAAATTTTAATAAAAATACAAAACTTATCAAGAAAAAAAATTTTCTACAACTGTTTCGCGAAATGCAAAATTATTTAAATTAATATTTGCATTATTTTCTTCTGGCTGCTCAATATCCTCTAATACTTCATCATCAAAATTAGGAACTTTTCTTTTAATTCCAATATTATGTAAAATAGCGGCGGCTAAAATAAACGTTCCAATATTTTCTAATTTAATACGGATTGGGCTTTGCAGCGCATGAAATCTTCGCTTCCATCTACCAAACGTTTGTTCGATAATCACACGTGTTTTACAGTGAGCATCATTATATCGGCGTTGAGGATCAGTTGAGGGATTGGCAAACGGAGTTAAAAGCCATTTCCTGCATGGATATCCAGAATCACCTAAATTGACAAATAGTTTCGAAATAAAACTGTAAAAAAACTGTAAAATTTAAAAACTTAAAATACCTTGTACATTGATACTTGGCCAACCTTTCCTATTGTAATAATCTCTACCATCTTTTAATTGGTTTGGCATTAAGATAGGAATGTGAGTACAGTCTATAAGCCCCACTAAGTTAGGAAATCCAGCAATCGAATTAAAAGCCGGCACTATATTCCTTCTTGCCTAAATGTGAAATGGAATAAAATCAAAAACTTAAAAATAAGTTTTTGACCACGCATCTTTTTGAATTCTTTCAGCATTTGCATTTCTAGAACCTGGAAAGAGCTCCTCTTTATTTGCATGAACAAATTCCATTAAACGATCAATCATTTCTTGTGTGAAGACCATCCTAATTTTTAAAAAAATTGGAAAGTACTTTTGCAACCAGCTGGAAAATTTTTAAAATACTTCAAAAAATTTAAAATATTATTTAAAAATATTTAAAGTTAAATAAAACATCAAAAAACAATATTTAATCAAAAAAGTTTATTCAAAATCCTTTAAATTAAAAAAATAGAATTTTTTTCTTTTATCTGCTGCTTATCTGTAGCTAATATCTGCAGATAAAATTATCCTTAGCTAGAGATTAAAATCGCTAGCATTATGAGTACGGATTTTATCTGCAGATTATTTTATCTGCAGATAACCTATCCTTAGCTAAAAAGCTAGGAATAAAAATCCTTAGCTCTGTGAGTACCAGCATAAAAGAAAATAATTTTTGACCCTTACAATTAATTATTACGAATTTTAAAAGCTTCTCTACAATAATACTTTAATTTTTTTATCAATAGTTTTCTCAAAAATAATTCCTTTGCTTGTAAATATTAAAATAAAATGCCTCTCAATTGTTAATGTACAAAATAGATTTATTTTGTTTTTTGATAAATGTTAAAGAATATATTAAAAATAAATTTCTAAATTTATTTAAATAACAATCGCTTCCTTTATTAATATATCATAATTTTTTTATTTTTGTAAAATTTGTTTTAAAAGGATTTTCATTTATTGAGATTGCAGAATATAATTTTCCTAGAATTTTAATTGTAAGACAAGTACCTAAAATATTAAAACATAAATAGATTTTATAAAAATCAACCTTCTTCAGCAAAATTTGGATTAACCATAGCTAAAGCCAAACTTTTCCCAATTCTCCACCCAAAAGCTCCATTAGTTGCTCTTCCAATAATTTTTTGACCAATTTCATCAAAAATCGGTTCTCCTCCACGTGCATCTACATTTTCTAATCCATTCACTTCTAATGTTATAAATTTCCATCTTTCTTTATCTTTTGAATTAATAAGACTATTTCTCCCAGGAAAATCTCGGTTATCTTTTAAATCAACATGAGAATGTAATCCACATTCCCAAAGATTATAATCAGAAGTTAATTCACGTTTAATTTGTCTAAATAATATTTTAAATAAAATGTTTGTATAATTCTATTTTGCATAAATTTTACCTATAACTATTCTCAACAGCCATAGAATTTGCTGCATAAACTCCTAAAGGTTTAATACCAAATTCAGCACCAGCATGAAATATTAGATCAAATAATGTATTTTGCATCAACATAGGATGATGTAATTCCCATCCAATTTCACCAAAATAATTTGTATGTAAAACCTCTACCCAACAATGTCCCAAACAAAGTTTACTTCCAAAATTCAACGGAAAAGATTTTTCAGAGAAATTAATTTGTGGAGAGAGTTTTTCAAGTATTTTAGAACTGTTAGGGCCAGCCAACATAAATATACCCCATTCTTTTGTACAATCAAATATTTGAAGACTTCCATCGCCAGGAAGTAATCTCCTCAATAGATCATAAACATAAACATTGTAGGGACATAAAAAATAATAATTAAATACATATATGTGAAAGTTTAAAATATTTATTTAGATAAATTTAAAAGATTTTCGTTTTCCGATTAATATTAAACCAAATTAACCATCATTTATAGTTTTTAGGGATAGGTGAAGTATTTTGATGTATTAGAGGTCTTATATTTATCTACCTGAAGAGATTAAATAAAAACAATCATCGATATATTCATATACTGTAAATTCAGCAATAACACAACCGTTTTTATTTAAAAGAAAACATTGCTGTATTTTGCCTTTTTCTTGGGGTAAAATTTTTGTAAAAATAGAATTTAACCATTTTCTTGCATTTTGACCTTTTACAATTAATTTTGCATAATATGAATTATCCATTAAACCAACATTTTTATTAACATTTAAAACTTCATTTCCAACATGTTTAAAATAATTGGAGTGTCGAAATGACCATCTGATTAAAAAAAAAATTAATAAGAATTTCTTAAATTTTTATAAACTTTTCAACGATTGGACCATTCTTTTCAAGAGGATTTGACCAATTTTGGTTTAATAAAAAACCTTCACCAATTCCTAAATTTTCTTTTGGCAATTTATATGTTTTAGAAGGAATAAACCTTAAATAAATAATAAAATAAGTTAAAAGAAATTTTAATATTTATTTACCAATTAGGTCTTTCCCATCCACAAATTGATCCAAAAACTGCCCCTAAATTAGCCATACGTTCATAACAGGGAGAAGTTAATAGTGGTCTACCAGCAGATCTTTCCTCTAAAAAAGAAATTAGATGCCTTAAAACAAATATAATCAAAAGTAGATACCATCAGGGTAATGTATAGTAAAAATATTTTCATATGCTTCTTCATTCTTTAATCGAATCCACTCTTCTGAGGCATAGTCCCCAAATCGGCGTGGATCTAAGCTAGTCATATCAATAGATGGTTCACCATTAACTATCCATTCTGCCAACTGCCAGCCAGCACCTCCAGCCGCTGTAATACCAAATGAATGTCCTTCACTAAGCCAATAATTGTGAAGTCCTGGAGCCGGTCCAACAATTGGAATTGCATCAGGGGTGAAAGGAATTGCGCCATTATAGATTGTTTTGATTCCAACTTCGCCAAAGGCGGGTATTCGCTCTATTGCTTTCTCTATATGTAACATAATTCGTTCCATGTTTGGCTAAAAGGAAGGATTAATGCCACTAAACTTAGTTTCCAATATATGGAGAGAAAATGTTGAGGTAATTGGAGATGCCTGTATTTAGTCGAGCCCATCGGTTTATTAAAGCTTTAATTAAATTTAACTTTTTTACTTGAAAAAGCTCAAATTCACTTTCTTCAGATTGTCCATCCCAATAACAAACTGGTGCCCCTTTCTCATAAATACCAACAATAAAACCTCCATTCTCTTCCCGAATATACCAAGAATTATCACTTTCTCTAAATATCTTTAAAAGAATTTTAATATAATTATATCCTTCATTTTTACACTCAATTCAGGCAATCCTTGTTTCTTTCTTTCTAATAAAATTGGATGTTGTTCAGTAACTAAATAATGATGTTCAACTGGTAATACAGGCAATTCAATTCCCATCATTTTAGCTGTTTTTCTAGCAAAACTTCCTGTTGCAGTAATAACATGATCAGTAATTATATTACCTCTATTTGTTTTAATTAACCATTTATTTTTATTGGAATCTAAATTTTAAGTATAAATTATTTATTATTCATTATAGATCACTCACTTCCAACATAGAAAGGCTCAATATTAATTACAGGGGTTTGTGTATAAATTGTAGCCCCAAGGTCACGAGAACCTTTTGCAAAGGCTTGAGCTAAATTTGCAGGTTGAAGGTACCCATCGTCTGGATGTTGAATTGCTCCCAAAATACCATCAATTTTGCAAATAGGCCATAATTTATGAACCTTTAAAGAAAAAATAAAAATACTTAAAGATAAATTAACTTGTTCTTTTGTGAGTATATTAACTGGAACATTAATTGTGTCAGCAATACCCTTATAATACATATACTCATCCCAACGGTCATTTGTACAAGCTACTCGTAGATTCGTACATTGTCTAAAGCCAATATCAACGCCAGTCTCCTTTTCTAGTCTTTGATACATTTCTACAGAATATTTGTGGATTTGACCGACAGTGTAATTTATATTGAATATTGGAAGAAGACCAGCAGCATGCCTTAGAATTTATTAAAATTAAGTGATTAGTTTCTCAGTGATATAGAGGCAAGTTTGAAGAAATTATTTCTTAAAGTCCAAAATCCAAGTTATATATCCAAGTTATCCAAGTCAACAATCCAAGTTATTTTATTATAAACTAAAATATGTACAACTACGTACTTAGACTTACCAAGTTGATCCACTAGTCAATTCTTTCCTTTCAAGTAATACAACATCAGACCATCCTTTTTTAGCCAAATGGTATAGGGTAGATAAACCAACAATTCCACCACCTACTACAACTGCTCTAGCCTCAGATTTAACATTTTTTGTCAATTTTTGGTTGGAAGATGAAGAAAAGCCGTCAGAACAAAAAGGGAAAATTTTGAGAGATTTTAGTACATATTTTATAATTTTGTATTTTTTAAAAAAACATACTATTAAACTTTTTATATCGAAAAATATTATCTTTAAATAAAGTCTTATTATTATAACCAACTTAATATTTCATAAACTCGATGTTTTGAATAGACTAAAGATGAGAGTCGTCCATAAAAATTGAAGTTAGGAATATTAATTGCTTTAATGATAGAAGCTGTATTCATTTTCTTGGTAAATCGTAGAAAGATTTAAAATGTCATACAAAATCTTTTAATCAAAAATAAAATAAAAAGAATGAAATGATCAAGATTGAAAATAATTTTATTTCCTATCTAACAATAACTATTGACCATTACATATAAAAATTATATCAAAATTATGTGATAAACTCAAAGCATTATTTTTTATTCAAAATAAAAAATAACGTGCAAACGCTCTCATTTTTAGTATATTGTGAATGATAAGCAAAATCGTGTACATTTAGGTACAAATGCAAAAATAATTTTATAAATTTATCTGAATTTTTTTTAAAAATTTATGTAAGATAACAAAGTGACAGACACAAACTAACACTGATCTGTGAATAAAAATATTTACCTTTATTTAAAATAAAAGAATAATAATTTAATTTTTGAATTATTTATACATCACAATTTAAATATTTTTTTTTATTTTTCCTGTTGGTTAGATCTTTGAGTAAGAATTTCTCTTAATTGTTTTGTTGCAGTTTCTAATGCACCAGGCTTAAAATTTAATTATTTTATTAGAAAAATATTTTAAAATTCTCTCTACTTGTGAATGTAATTGTGGATGTGAACGTATCATTAGAGCCAAAAGAATTGAATATTCAACAAAAGAAAATGTAGCACCACGTTCAATTATTGTAGAGAAAAGTTGGTTTAGGTCCTAGAAATTTTTTAAAATAAATTTTTAATTTTTGAAATTTACCCTGTTCAAAAATTCAAAAAACATTTGTGCTCTTTGCATATCCGTTTCTGGCCTTCTAAAAAATAATAATAATTATTTTATTTTTATTTATTCTAGTCAAACCCCGATAATTGACTCAAATATTTTTGAACAGTAAATATAGCTCTACAAATTCTTTTATGTTCAATTTCAGAAAGTTTATTAACTGATTGACTGCAAAAATTTATAAAAAAAAAATAATTTTTAAAAAATTTTCTAAAAAATTTATTAACCAAGAATGAATAAAAATAGAAGAACATAAATAACCTAAACCATCAAACATATATTTTAATTTCCATGCACTAAGATTTGATTGTAAAATTGAATGTAATTGTGTTAAATCACGTCCAAATTCCATTACTTCTCTGTCCATTTCTTCTTGTTGAGTAAATATTGATGAAGAATTTTGATTTATAGCAATTGGTAATAAATGAAAAAAACAATGAAAACGTAATTCCAAATGAAGTACCAATAAAATACTATCAGATAATTTCTTTAAAAAATAAATAAATATTTTAAATGTAATTCAAATATTTAAAATTATAGGAAATGGGAAGAATTCCGAAGAAAATTAAATCTCTAAAAAGATTCTGAAGGGGATTCAAACTAACTCAAAGCCCTTTTTAGTCCTCGCTATAAAATTCACCTCTAAAGTTCCTATTCGATCATTTATTGCATCACAAAGCATCTGAATTTAAAAAATTATTAAACCTCAGAATAAGAAAAAAACCTGTTCCAACAAAACTCCATTTGCTGTGCTTATCTGTATTCGAGTTTTTGTTAATTCTTTAGCTTTTGGAGACAAACCAGAAAGAAGTTCTTTAATTCTTCCAATAAACCATTGAAGTGTTTCATGTAAATAAGCCAAAATCTTTAAATATTTTTTAATTCAAAAAATATTTCTTTTACTTTAATATTATCCAAAGAAGTAATTAAATCATTTTGTTTTAATTGTTTTTGAGTTCCTAAATTTCCAATTAAAATTTCAGATTCTCTTTGTGTTCTTTCTCTAATTTCTTGTTCACTTTCAATTAATCCAGAAAGGCTAGAAGTGCCAAAAGGTGTTGAAATTTGTTCAGATGAAGGAGAAAATAAAGAATTTTGAACAGCAGTCCAACTTGGCAGACTTTTTAATAAACGGGCAATATCTTCATCTACAACCCAAGCAGCACTTAATTTTGGATATTCAACTAAAACATCTCCTTGTGGTTGTCGAAGCATTGTTATCTGTAAATAAATATTTAATTTATTTTTTGAAATAAAATATTTACTTGAGAATATTTTTCAGATACAGCTTTAATAAAATGTTCAAGAATTAATATCCAAAATGAAGCAAATCTTTAAAAAAAAATTAATTTTAAAGAATAAAGTTTATAATAATATTTAAATAAACCTAAGTGCGTAAAGTTCCATATTTGTAATATAATCATTAATTTGTTCACATAACTCCATTATTCGAACACAACCATTTAATACTTTCTTAAAAATAAATAAAATTATAAAATAGTTAATAAAAAATATAACCACAGAACAACCAGGTACTTCACAAAGTGTTGTCCATAATTCAATACCACTTAAAGCTCTTTCTGTTTTATTTTCTAAATCAACACGAATTTGTTCAAAAAAAGCTTCAGCAACAAATGTTTGCATATAAGTACCAATTTGACTAAAATAATTAAAATTAAATGAAAAAATATTTTTAAAATACCAACAATCATCACCCAATTGATTTTCAATTTCACGACTAAAAATTGCAATTTTATGAAAAATTGGAACAATATTGTAAACATCAGGAGAACAAACAAGTTGAATTTGCTAAAAATAAAAGAATTACTAATAAACTTTTACATCTCTGATTTTTTAAATATTTTAGATTTTTTAATTATAATTTATTTTAAAAAGAAAACCTTTTTTCTAGAGGATGCACTAACATAAGAAACAAAAGAAGCATTTTCAAAACTAAATAACTTTTTCTGTCCACCACTTTCTTGTTCACAATCTGAGCGTTTTTTATTACGCCAAACATTTAAATGTTCACTTAAAATTTCTTCCATTCCTTCTAATGAAATTGCCCAAAAACGTCGTAAAATTGGTATTTTTGGAGTATAATTAACTTGTTGAAGTTCTCCAGAAAGAATAGCGAATTGACGTGAACAGCCACTTAATTGAGCAATTAACTGAAAAAAAAATTAAGAAAAAATTTGAAGGAATTGTTTGTTTAATTAAATATATATAAATTAAATTATCTGATTATGAGAATTCTTTAAAATTCTCAAAAAAAAAATAAAACTAATTTTAATTCTTAATTAATTAAAATTATTTAATTAAATTTTAAAAGCCTTGTATTTATTATATCTTCAATAAATACTTACGATTCTAACAAAATGAATTAATTGTTCATTATCTTTTGGACATCCAATATTTCCATCTGTATTTAATTGAATTATCATTTTTGCTGTTTCATTTGCCAATCGAAGTAATAAATTTGGAATTTGAGTAAATAAAGAGTTTAAAGCAGAATCAATTTGACCAAAAACAGAAAGTACTTGAAAAAGTTCAGAATAACGTTTTTTCAAAAATTCTTCATCTTCTAATTGAGAACTTAAAAATTTTAAAAATTATTTTAAAATAAAGAAAAACAAACATTTTCTTTTTTGTATAACGTTCAATTAATAATGAACCAATTTTAGATTCTTTTAATTTATCATCTTTAGCCAGAGAAAGCATCTTTTTGAAAAATTTTAAATATTTATTGAAAAAGAAAATAAACCTGAATTTCAAAAGGTTCAACAAAACTGCATTGTACAAGTTCTTTTACAATATGTTCAAACAATTTCTTTAAAAAACAAAATATTAAAATTTTTAAAATAAATAGTAGAAGCTAAATAAGTAGAAATTTTAAAGAAAAGTTAAAAATAAGTCGTTACTTAAAAATAAGTAACGAAAATAGAAAGTTCAAATAAAATTCATAATTTATAGAACAGCGTTGGTGATCAAAAGATTCACCCTCCACTGAAATTATTCCTAAATACTCCTTTAAAATATAACCTGTAAATTATCTGAAACAATAAATTTTAATTGACTAATTCCTTCCAGATTAGATAAAGGTCCTTTTAGAAGAATATCTTTTAAAAATTAAATTTAAAAAAAATTAGAAATATTTAAAAAACCAGCATCTTTCAAAACTTTAATTAATTCTTCATATTTTCCATTTGCTAATAAAGTTTCATTTGTTTTGTCAATATCTCTTATTTGTTTCCTTAAAAAATTAAATAATTTAAAATAAAAATTAAAAAAATACATTTGTCGTAAAATATCACAAACAGCCTTTTGATGAGCATTTTCAAGCCAAAATCTATTTTTTAATTAAATTATTTAAAAATTAAAATAATTATTAAAACTTATTTAAATCATCACGGCGACATTGTAAAAAAGTTTTACAAAGAGATAATGAATTTTTAACATTTCTAATTTGTTCTCGACTATTTGTAAGTGAACGAGAAACTAATTGAAAAGTATTTAAACATTGCATTACATCAGCACGGTGTTCTAAATTATTTTAAAATTAATTTTGTCAAAACAATGAAAATTAATTCTTATTAATTTTATGGAGAGGTTGAAAGAATTGTTTAATAATTTAATTCCCCAAAAAAATTTTTTCGAAATTTTATAAAAATTTTATTACTGATTTTAAGCAATAGTTAATTTAAAAAAAATTTTAAAAATAAATAATTAACCTCTAAGAAGTTTGTCAATATTCTTAAATAATTTAATTATATTAATTAATTATTTTATTTAAAAAAACCTTTTCAGATTGTTGATATCCTTGTTCAATACGTTCTCTCTCCAATTGACGTTGATCATCTGATGAAGTTGATGTTAATGTTCTAATAACATTTATAAGAAGTTCTGACTAAATAAAAAAAAAATTAATAAAAAAATTTTAAAGAATTTTTCC
>ABLG01001961.1:0-19521 GCA_000172435.1 Meloidogyne hapla
CCCCATGTTAATATATAAGATTCTCGGAATTTTCGTCTCCAAATGGGCAAATGGGTTTCATAAATGGGCTTATTTAATTCAGAACCTATGGTCAGGTGGGTTTTGGTTAAATGTTTTGGCTTATTCATTCAAAATGTCTCTAAAACATGGGGCGCCTAATTGTCTCGCGCCTAATCGGCCGCGCCTAATCGTCCGCGCCTAATTGTCCTGCTCCGGATTTTTGGGTAGGGGACGATTCAGTCCCGCCGGTTCAGTCCCAGGGCCCTTTTTCGGGCCATAACTTCTTTGGGCCCGAATTATTTCGAACAAATATTATATCATTCGAAAGCCCTGGATGTGTTTATTCTTTATCCCAAAGGGACTGATCAGATCCGATCAATATTTAAAAAGTTATGAGCTGATAAGTCCGGACAATCGTGATTTTCGATCTTTAAATGTCTGTAACTTTTCAATTGATGATCTGATCAGATCAACCCTGTTAGGAAAAATGATCCTCACATCCAGAGCTTTTGATTGATATATAAATCACTCAGATTGGATAAGAATTAAAAAAGATATGGGCCGGAAAAGGGCCCAGGGACTGAACCGGCGGGACTGAAACGTCCTTATCCGGGATTTTTATATATTTATGTAATTTAAAGATTGGCGTTTACACTAAATTTTTGGCATTTTATTAATTACAAATTGTTACAAAGGTTTTTGATGTTTAACACCTTATATTTTTGATTAACTTTTTTGCATCTTTTTGTTAAATTTTTAGTCAAATAAATGTTTTAGTTGATAATTGGGAATTTCGTCAACTCTTCTTTCTCTAAGTATTTAAAACACCAACTCAACTAAATGGTTTCGAAAAGGTTAGAATTTGGAAGCATTTTTCTTTTAATATTCGTCTGTTTAATTTTGCTTCATTTTGAATTTTTTTTGATTTTAAAATTTAAGAAATTATTTTCAGGAACAACAGATCTCAAATGTGCCTAATAACAACTGATAAACGATATGACCACCAAAATTCTTTCCAACGACTTGCTTCGGATGATACAACCACTAAAATAATCAATGCAAAGTCAAACTCAGGAAGGACAAGGTTTTTAATTTTTACAAATTAATTTTTACTGATTTTGTTTTCCTTAAGTTCCTCGTCTTCTTCTGAGCATTTTTGTATGGATGAGAGTGCTGGAACTAGTTCTGCTGGCAGCGCTTCAACTAATAACAATAACTTAGCTGTAGCATTAAATGAACATGGACAGCTAGTTTGTGCTAACTATTTTGCCCAAGTGCCTATTCTTTCACGTCCTCGTCCCTGCTGGGCAAGACTAAAATATCAGCCAACGATTGAGAGTCTTCATGATGAAATCATGGATTTATATAATTGGCTAAAACCTACAGCTGAAGAAATTTGGTCTCGTCGTTTGGTATTTAATAGAACAAGTGATATAATTAAAGGGATTTGGCCTGACTCTAATGTACAAATGTTTGGAAGTGTTGGTAAGGATTTTTTAAATGTATTTTTATTTAAGCTTGAAATGATAGGTTGTTCTCGTTTGATCTAATCTTAGAGATTTGCCCCTTTAGAAGTTTTTTATCTTGTTTTTTGGGTAAATATTACGAAAATATTTAACGTTTTAAACTAAAACTTTTTTTAAATCGTATAATTTTAAAAACTTCAGCAACCAATTCTTTTCTCCCATCATCGGATATTGATATATGTGTTAGAACTGGAAAGTCAATTCAAATACCAGAAGACCTCCATAGAGTAGCGGATGTTCTCAGGTCTGTTTTTTATAAAATATAAGCCTTCAGTATTTTTAAGTGATCATTTCAATTTTCCTCAAATTTTTAGGGGATTCCACTTCGAGAATATTCATGTCTTGGATAAAACTGGTAAAAAATTTGTTGGTTTTAATTTCTTTTATCTCTTAATTCTAAATATGTGTTTTCTAGCCTTTCCTCTTGTCAAATGTACTGATCAGCTCACACAACTAAATATTGATATTAATTTTAACATTGGAGGCCGTATTGATCGAACTGTTAATTGGATTCGTGACAAGCTAGATTTTATGCATCAATTGGAACCCTTATTGCTTGTTTTGAAGCTCTTTCTGGCACAGCGTGGTCTTAATAATCCATACACGGGTGGATTGCCTTCATATGCTCTTGTTGTTATGTTGGTTCATTATTTAGAGGTTTATCTTTTTTGATCTCCTTGTTGGAAGTTTATTTATGATTTTTAGTATATCCGATTGAAAAACAAATCAGATGTTGTTCATAAAGATTCTTATGATTACATGACACTAATTGGAAAGAAACCGTTAGGCTTTTTACTTCATTATTTCTTCTTCTACTTTTATTGTTTTGATTATTCTAAAATGGGCATAAAAGTTCGAAACCGAGTATCGATTTCTTTGGTTTTGCATAAAAAAGAATTAATTGAAGAACTTGGTGAGGAGATTTTTTACTCAAGTCCAGTCTTCATTTGCGATCCTTGTGAAAGAGGTTAGTCTTTTCAGAGCATCATAGGTTGACAAATTTTTAATTATATTTTGCCTGACAATATTTCTGGTATAATCTTTATGTTTTTATTTTCTAGGCAACAATCTCGGTCGCTCAGCGCATAACATTTCGGTAAACTTCTTTTTTCTTTTCTAGTATTTTAATCTTTAAAGGCGATCCAGCTAGCTTTTTGCGAAGCGTACAAAACAATTGTTTCAACAATCAACCATTGTAATCTACTTAGTCCTTTTATGAAGAATTTATATTGTGGCCCATTATTGAAGCTGCTTATAAGTGATGAGCTTCTAGATGGGAGAGAAAGCAATATCCACAGGTTGCGAGAATTGCTTTTTGGGTCATGGCACAGTCATCAAAATTCTATTATTTCACCATTAAATACCAATAAAGACGTAGTTTTAACAATCAAATATGAAGAAAAGGAGAAGCAAGATTGACAATGCTCATTCATATGGCTAGGAATATCCAAAAGCGGGCAAAAAATACTTAGAAACATGTGCTAAAATCCCGTATAGGAATTATCCCATAACATTATCTTTTTGTTTATTCTGTATCTCAAATCATATATCCTTCTTTAATTTTTCCAATTTTTGTTTTCAGTTGTCGTTGCCACATGTTTATAGTTTAGTTAGTTAGTTCTAGGTCATCAGAACCTTTTCTGTTACCACTTATATTTTCCGCTAATCAAGCAATCTTGGCGAATATTTAACCATAAAGATAAGCAAAAATAAGCTAATGAAGGTCTTTAATTTTAAATTATTCTCTAAGATTGCGTTTTGCATTTGTTTTCATTTTGTTTTTTATCTTTCTCCATGCCTTTCATTTTCTCAGTACTATATGCACATAACTTTAAAAAGATCTTGATTATTCTCATCGAAAAAGGGTATCCGTTTTTCTCCAACAATTAATTTGTAGGTTCTTTATAAAACAACGATGAGATGAATTATTTAATTGAGAAAAAAATCATCATCGCAATTTAAAAATTTCCAATCAATTATTGAAAACGAGTAAACATATATGTATATAAATTTGTTTATTTTTTTTGATTGTTTTATACATACTACTGAAAATATTTTTATAACGATAATTACAAATTTTTAGGAAAATTTATTGTTAGTAAATTCAATTATTTGAAGTTCAAAACGCTTAAATCTTTTTATTGAATGGAGCCTACGTGCCAATCAGTTGAACTTTCAATGCCTATAGAGTCAGCAGGTAGCAGTTCTCAAACTACTAATGCTTCACAAACTGAAATACGAGTAGAGGTTTGTTAGAGAAAGATTACTGGGTTTTCCTTGTACTTATTGGTTTTATAATATTTATTGGTTTTATATTTCAGTATCTAAAACACAATTGGACAGTAAAGAATTTCTCCCATTGTTATCAGGAATATTTGGAGAATTATGTAAATCTGCCGAATAGTGACTTGACCTGGTCAATTAAAATATATCCAAAAGGGAATGGTGAGAACAACAAGGTACATTTAGTTTTTTTACCTTAAACTGTTTGAGATTTTAGGATTTTGTTTTCCTCTGCTTGAATAGGGTTCTTGGCACTAATGTTAAGAATAACAAAATTGGTTTCAGGTTTATTTGATAAATAGCGAATTCATTTAATTTTTATTTGTTTAAAAAACAAATTAATTTTTTCTGATATTTTTTTGAATAAATCATTTTCAAGGTCCCGCTTCTACCTTAAAAACAGTGAAGGGAAAGATATTGAAATGCGTGTTCATCCAAACCCTTCACATTCTGATTATGTTTCTTACATAAAAAGAGATGTTCTTTTTCCTCAAATTCAACCGGCTGATAGTATAACTGTTTTTGTTGAGATTGATGTTGCTGTTGAGACTATCACCACTTCTGTGGACGATTCATTTGGGGTGAGGATTTGGTCTAATGATTTTATTTTATAAAATCGGTTTAACTATCCAATTTATTTTTTTAATCTTCAGCCATGTAGAAGTTGCAATTGTGAAAGGCAACTTGGCGAAGATTATTTGAAATTATTAAGTGATATGGTGCTTACCGATTTCACCATTAAAGTCCAAGAGAAAGAGATCCATGTACATAAAGCTATACTTGCTGCTCGCTCGCCTGTTTTTTCGGCAATGCTACAACATGTGGATACTAGCGAATCAAAAACTGTATTTATTAAATTTTTTTCGATTTTTTTTTATTTAAAATTAAGGGAATACTCGAAATAAAGGACGTTGAATATAATGTTGTAAAGGAAATGCTTCGTTTTATTTACTGCGGGAAAAGTTCTGGAGAGTTGAGCGAGATTGCTTCTGATTTACTTATTGCTGCTGACAAATATAGGTTTTCAACTTTTTGCTTTAATTTTATTAACTTTCGTTTACAGATTAGAAGAATTGAAGAATCATTGTGAACAAAGCCTCATTCAGGCTATTAATTTCGACAATGCTTGTCACTTACTAATTATTGCAGATATGTGAGTTTAATTTTTTGTTGTTACCTAAGTATCAACTATTTGTAGGTATGGCGCTTCGAATTTACGCAAAAAGGTGCTACATTTTATCAAACTTCATCCTAAGAAAATTGTACACACTGCTGGTTGGATTGCTATTATCAAGGAACATCCTCAACTTGCTACGGATATTGTCGCCTCTTTTGATAAGAGCTAATAAGGTGATTTAATAAAAGAGGAGTTAATTAAAGAATGTGGCTTTCTTCTAACACTTTTATTTTTCCAAAAATAAAATTTTATTTTTTCAGAAAATTATTTTGTGATGAGTTAAAGGTTTTGTTTTTTGAAACATTTAGATTATTCCAATTTGAGCGCTTTCTTAAAAACAAAATCTACTCTGCTTATATAATTATATTTTGAAATATTTAATTTATTGGGCCAATTTGCATTAAAAATCATTTTATTACCAGAAATAAATACTGATTTTACATTCTCCTTTTTTGTCAATATTTTAACTACAAATTGGCTGTAAATTTATGTATAAATAATATATAAACACTATTCGTTTAAAATCTTGTCATGAATTAAAATTTTTTACTCTTTTTCCACATGCATCATGTGCTCCCCTTAATTTTTACGTCATCGTGATTGGCGACAAACCATCGTTTTGTATCTTCTCCTTTCATCTCTATTTTGCAATCTTCACTGATCAATTTTCGCACACACATGCATTAATTAACTTAAAAATATAAAAATTGCGCGTGCACTGAAATTTTTTTGATCCTAATGAATTTGAGGAGATTTTAGTTGTTTTTGTATATTTTTAATTTTTAAAAGTTTAATTTTTAATCAAATTCTTTTGGATTAATATTTTTATTCAATTTGTTTTATCAAATCATTATATAAATTTGTTAATATTTGTTTATACATAACATATCTTAATTATAGATAGAAAGAAATATTTTTAAAATTATAAAAAAAAGCAGGCTAAAAATGTCTTCAAAGTTACGTCAAGCTTCTGTTCTGAGTATGCGTAAACTGAATGAGGTTTTAATTTTCGTTATAATTGTTTTTTAAGAAAGTCATCCTTACACTGAATATATGCCCAAATATTCTTATATGTGGTTTTTTTGCTTATATTGCCATTTGGTTGAATTATTTGCATCCAGACCTTAAGTTTAGAAAGTTGCAAGCTGACTAGATATTCTTCATTAACTTGGAAAATCAAATCGAAATATTAAAAAATTTCAAGTTGCTGAGTGACTGTAATTCAAGTCTTTCGTCGCTTCGAGTTCATGTCCAACAAATCGGTACTTCGAGTGATGGTTTGGCACTGCGTAAAGAGACTGAAGAAGTTGCTAAGGTTTTTAATTAAGATAAATGTTAATTTAAAGATTCTATTTTAGACTTGTTTTCAAGCTTGTGAATCGACAAGAGGTACTGTTCTGCCACAGTTAAAGAAGGAAGGTTAGTGACTGATTTTAAATATATTTTATTATTTTTGTTATTTAGGTAATTCATTCAGCCAATGTGTAACGTGTTTTATTGGCTGTGTGAGTGGCCTTTTATTGGAGCTGAAACGATGCCTTGCTATGGAAGCGACTTTTCTTATTGAGGATGCACCATTAATGTTTGTGTTTAGTTTTTTAATTATTAAGAATTTGGTAATTATTGGAGTTTTTAAGGATTGGTACAGTTAATAATAAGTTGTATGGGGGGATTGTCCCTTATCCTAATTTCGAATTTATATATAAACACTTGTTTATTTTTTGAAATCTAATACAATCATTAAAAATTCATTCTAGTTTAAATAAACTTTCTTCAATTTTTAGAGCAGAGCCATTGATTAGACCAGTAGAAGAAATGCTTGAAAATTTAGAGAATTTAATTACCGTTCATTACTCAACCAGTGAAACTTCGCCAGATTCGAAAGTGACTTCACAACGTCGTAAGACTGGCAAATGTCGACCACAATGTATGTGCACTGACTTTGTTAAGACTAGCTATGCCTGATTTTGGTTAACAAATATTGAGGAAAGAGCTTTTTAAAAAATATGTATTTTTTTGTTTTAAATTTATAGACCTTAACATAACTTTAAAAAAATCTCAAAAGTTATATTTTTTTTATTATTCATGGTTTTGTGTGCAAAATATTTTGCTTTTTGTTTTTAAAATTATACTAATTTTAATTTGATTTTTTATTCATTAAAAGAATAAAATTTATATATTTTGTTTATCTTTAATGTTTCAATGATTTCATTCAGTGATGTTCATTTCAAAATTGTTTAAATATTTTTATAATTATTTTCATTTTCATAGAACATTATAAATTAACATAAATTTCATGATCTTGTTGTGGCAATTGGTCAATTTTGGTAATACTACATTCGGTTAGGTTGGTTATTTTTTTATATAGAAGGGAATGCCATTTTTATAACACTGGCCATAATATGTATGATCTGATTTAAGAATTTTGTGACAAGTTCCTAGTCCATCCTTTTATCCTCTTACATTTGGCGGTTTTTTGTATTTCGTTATTAATAAAGGCGAGATCTTGTGGCTGGAAATAAATATAGTGTATGTATGTATGCAAGTTAAAAACGTTTTTCATTTGAAGTTCTGTCGCTATTCTCTCTTTAACATTCTCTCACGTTATAAATTCTCATTTTTTTCTCTCACAAAATTCTCTTTTACGAAATATTTCTCATATCCCTCAAATATTTAGTGTGCTCTGCGTTCAGCCTGCCAGACACAGCTGTAACTTTCTCAGTCTCAATAGTCATTGATATTGCCACAATTCAGCAATAGCTTTGGCGGCATTCTTATCCTGGCGCATGTCTTTTATTTCCCGATCCCCCTATGTATTCTCCGCTCTGCTGATTGCAGCTATTTTGAACTCTAACAACGTAGTGCAGTCGAGCCAGCTTTTTCTACTGCCTGTATGACTTTCTTTACTCTATCCGTTTGCTGCCTGCCGGCTGTCCAACTCGCAGCTATTGCCAACAAAAGGCCACACGACCAAGTCTTTATCAAAAGAGCTGATGCATTGGGATGGCTGGCTAAGACCGCCTTCTCTCTTTTCCACTTCCCATTTTTCGCCTCCTATTGCCCATCCTTCCCTCTGTTTTCCTCACTTTCCATAACCCATGGCCCATTTGCGGCGGTAAAGCTAACGCCAATTGCTTTGTGGTCCAGACTATTTCCCCTATTTTCCTTCCAACCCCGCAGGCCTTTCTTTTTCTTGCTCCACACGTATCCTCTTCACAATAGACAATCCATCCCCCTCAGTTTTTACTCATTATTAAAGAGTTATTGCACTTTCCACTCGTTTTCAGTTTCAACATATTATTTTCAAATTTTCATTCACTTAATCATTACCCACTGTTAAAGCCTTATGAAGTGGTGAGAGGGATCGGTCTTTCCCAGCATAAATATTTGAGAATCAATATCATGTCCTCTTGCATTTCACATATCTCAATTTCTTCATATCCATCACTCATAATACATATTTTTTAATTCATGTTTTTTCCTTGCGTTATACATTCTCACACAACTTGACCGAGTATAAACCCTGAAAAAACAAGCGATTGAATAAACCAAAACTTTACTGCTTGTAGTTTTTTTTTTCACGCATTGTCATTTTATTTTTTTATATTCTTTTTATTTTTTCCATTATATATTTATTCTTTCATTTTTATCATTTTTTACACAATTTTTTTGCAGCCTAAACAGCTCTTGTTCAATCCTAAAGAGGTACATGAAACCATAATCTGCCTATAAGAAATAACATCGGCAGATGATCGCATAATCCTTCCGTCAATTAACCCTTTATTTCTCTTTTGTATAACTACATCTCAAGGTGGAATTAACGAATATATACGCATTTAAAAAACATAATTCTACCAAACGCTTCATTTGACCAGTTTTAAAGGGAAATAATCCCAAATATCTTCAAAAGTTTTGATTACTCTATAACAAAATTACGACCTCTGTTATTCAAATTATTAATTCGGACGAAATATCAACGAAAAACAATTGCACGATTAAAGAGAATCAACAGCCTAAATTGAAATTAAACGATATTGTCGTCGTCACGAACGGACGTAACAACATTATTGAGACTACAGGCGATAATACAAATATCACTGTTGATAAGGTTTCCAGACATTTCTTAAATCTACTTGGATTTTTCATTTTTCAGTATATACCTCAAACAAAAATAGAGGCAGAAGCTAGTGGCTCACACCAGCACGGGCAGAGGCGGTCTACGGCCGCTAGGTCCGGCGGTGGTTCCTCGTCGGCCGGCTCGTTTGGTGCAGCGGCAACGACGGGAGCCGCCGTTAACGGACAACAACATCAATCATCGTCTTCTTCATCTGCCGGTGGTGTCGATCAGAAGAAGCGCCACTCAACTGCCAGCAAAAAGAAAATGCGTATTATGGGATGTGTCTTAGGCCAAAGTAATGGTGGAGGGACAGGTAAAATGAAGGAATTTTTATAAATGATTTCGACCTTGAATTAAAATAAAATTTTAGAAGCAGAAGAAGAGGAACGTGAGCGAGAAAGACTCAATAAACAAGTAAATAAAGAAATCAACAAGGAACTAAAGAAGGACAAAAAAGTTCTACGTGCCACTCACAGGCTTTTGTTGTTAGGAGCTGGAGAAAGTGGAAAATCTACAATTGTAAAACAAATGCGCATTCTTCACATTAATGTGTGTTTTTTAATATCCATTCTCAAATACTTTTATTTAATTTTTCAGGGCTTCAATGAGCAAGAAAAGCATGAGAAAATCAGGGATATCAGGCAGAATGTCAAAGATTCGATTACGGCAAGTTTTATTTTATAATTGAAAAAAAATCAGAAAATATTTTAATTTTTCTAGGTTATTTTAAAAGCTATGGATTTGATAGATCCTCCTGTTCTTATTGGAAACCCTGCAAATGAAGCCAGTCGATCCTTCATTTTATCACTTCAGGAGAAAATGCCATCGGACGATCTTACTCAGGTGATTTATTTTAATCTTTAATTTATTTTTTTGAAAAAAATATCTTTCCTTCAAAAAACTTTGTCAAAAATACAGTTCACTTTTACCTTAGCAAAGTTTGCAAGTCATGACCAAACAAAGGTATTTTTTAAGGCAATGATTCATAATCTCGTAAAAGGAACGCGTATGACCAAGTTTTGTTTTTGAAAACTGATGAGAAAAATCGTTTTTCGTTTTATTCTATTTTTAGACCTTTTCTCTCATCTCATTGCCCACCCACTCCTTTTAGCCTTTTATGTGCTTTTTAAAACTACCAAAAATGGTGGCCTTTGATAAAATAATGAAAAAGAAAATATAAAAAACTTTTTTTGAGAAAACTTTTTTTAATAAATGGGAACAATAAAAATTAATCGAAAAATATGTGTTGATGATATAAATAAATAGAAAAAATGTTTTAGTAATAAAATGGAACGAAGAAATTCTGCCAATAATTTAAAGATTATTAGGATTTTAAGTTTTTTTCTCTTAAAAATTTATTCCTTAATTGGCCCCAATCCTCGAAATTTTATTGGATTGAAATGACTAACAAATAGTTTTACAAAGGATTTAGAACTAAAAATATGCGAGGGACATTTCGAAATCCAAAAAAATTTAAGGGAAATATAGAAGAGTAATCTCTGAATTTTTTCCTCATTATTTAAAAAGTTTGGATACATTTAAGACAACTAAGAAGATTGAAAAGATAATTACCATTTTTTTTAAATTAATTGGTCTTTTTGCTAATTGGTCTTTTAAATAAATTTTACCTTTTTAGGAGTTTTACGATCATGTTTCCAATTGCTGGGCTGACAAAGGTGTTCAAAGCTGTTTTCAACGATCTAATGAATATCAACTAATTGATTGTGCCAAATATTTTCTGGATAAAGTTGATGAAGTTAGAAAACCAGAATATAATCCCTCTGAACAAGTATAAGAAATATTTGGATTTTTATTTATATTTAAATTATAGGATATTCTTCGTTGTCGTGTTATGACTTCTGGAATATTTGAAACAAAATTTGAAGTTGATAAAGTGCGCTTTCAGTAAGCTTAATTAAAAAATAATATTTTTAACATATTTTTAGTATGTTTGATGTTGGCGGTCAAAGAGATGAACGTCGTAAATGGATTCAGTGTTTTAATGATGTAACTGCAATTATTTTTGTATGCGCATCCTCTTCTTATAATTTGGTTTTTTTAATTATTTTTTTTCAAAAATTATTTTTTGATTTTCTTTAGGTGCTTTTGGAGGATAGTACTCAAAATAGATTGCGTGAATCTTTAGCTCTTTTTAAAAATATTTGGAACAACCGGTGGTTAAAAAGTATTTCTGTTATTCTTTTCCTCAATAAACAAGATATGCTCGCCGAGAAAATCAAAGAGGGACGGCATCGATTAGAAACTTATTTTCCCGATTTTGCCAATTATCAACTGCCAATGGATGAGAGAATGCCTTCTGATGAAGATTCAAATGTGTACAGGGCTAAATGCTATATTAGAGGAGAATTTTTGGTTAGTTTATTTATAAGATTAATCAAACTAATTATTTTATCATTTTTAATTTAAAATTTTTTATATCTTTTTGAAACCTGAATTTGTTTTGAAAACGAAACAAATTTTTATTTTATTTTTTCATTTCGGCACTCATATAATTTCTTCGATTTTTTCTTTTCAATTCTTTATATATGAGAAAAAATGGCGACAGCCTTCATTGTCCATTGCTTTTTTTTTCTATATTATTCTTTTTTCCCCTCATTTTCCACTTTTCTTTACTCAAAAACACTCACCACTACCACAAATATATATTCAACATGCACACACATAAAACCCTCTTTTCCTATATAGAAAATGAACTAAACACGCTGTTGATGCTATTTTTAGAAACTCGCTTATAAATATAATACAACAACGTTGTTTTTGGGGTCTTCTTTTCTTTCCTTCGGTGCTTTGCCCGAATGGCTCACTTCAACTACTTTACTACTATTTTTTCAATAATGTATTAGTAAATTTCAACTGAAAAAATAAGGAGAGAAAAAATAAGGTTACATAATGGAGTTTAAAAAAATTAAAGTCTAGGAAGGAAATTATTTTGAATATTTTAAAAAACTTTAAATAAAATTAAGAAAAGATTAATTTTAAAGTTTTTTTGGAAATTGGAAATATTAAAAGAGATAAATTATCTGCCTCATAAATTCTGCTCATTTGCCTCTGAACTTTTCTAGATTACAAAAAATGGTATGTTCTTAGGACTAAACCTGAGAGTCTTGAGATCACGCCAATGAAACTTGCTTCGAACTCATAATTTCTTTTTTCGTTGCTAAGATATTCAATCGATCGAGATTAATACTTAATTTCGAAAATATTCTTAAAATATTTTTAAGTAAAACGTGTTAAGAATTCGAAGAATTTTCATTTTTCTCTATTTCTTTTTCTCTCTTTTATCTACCATTTTATTACTTTTTTTTCTTACTTTATTTTTTGCTGCCAGCCGCTTCTATCGTCTTTCCACTCCAATTTCAGTTTGTTTCTAAAAATAGAAACATCAATTGCATTTGTTAGATTCTATTTTTAGTCGGCCGCTTCTATTTTAGCGACGACCTCCGCCATCCCTCAGCCCTTCCTAGCGAGCATTGGCTGCGGTAAACAACAAAACTGAAAAAATGTAAAAAAAAAGAATTGATGCGGATTGGGGGAAAGAATTGTTTGTTGTATGTTTAGGGGTTTATCCACCCTCACTCAACACTTTTTATTTTTTATACACATTTTTCTTTTTTTCTCTAACATTCCACCTCGCTTCACAGACATTAACAAAAAAATTAGTTGAGAATTTTGACGAGGGACCTTCCTTTGAAATTTGGAAATAATTTTATATTTTAATTTATCTTTACGTATTAATAAATCAATCTTAGTCTCACATATTGGGACAGCTTTATGCACACTGATTGTAAGCTTGGGATACATACAGATTAGTAGTATATATTTTAGGGAGTTGATACGATTTGGATTGTAGCTTTTCTTATCTTTTAAGGGATATTAATATTTAATGCTTACAAATTTTATTTAAAAGACTTGATTTGAATGAACGAAAATTTAAATATTTTCAGAAGATCTCATCTGCTGGTGTGACCAACAAGGACAACAGCCACACCCATACTTGCTATCCACATTTTACTGTGAGATAAATTCTATTTTTTTTTTGATTATTATTTTTTGACAAGAATTTTTTTAGTGTGCCGTGGATACAGAAAATATTCGAAGGGTGTTTAATGACTGCCGAGACATAATTCAACGCATTCATTTGAAGCAGTACGAACTTTTATAAACAATAGAAAGAAATCTATTAAAACTACTAAAAAATCCTTAAATTTTCTTACATTGAAAAGTTGGAACTTGAAAATTATTGAATGTTTTTTTAAAAAGTTTAGAACTCTCTTCCAACAGTCAAAATTTATTTTATAGTTTTAAAGTTCCATTCTTTCAAAATCATTCTTTTACTAATTTTTCCTTTATTTTTATAATTTCTTATAGATTTTACAAATGCTTGCAAAAACGGGTCTTAATTTCCTTCTTCTCCCCTTAACCTTTTTTTAATTGTTCAGAAGGGCTTAATTACATTAATCCATTTTTTAAAATATTTTTTATGGGAAATTTGTATTTTAATTAATTTAAAAATTAATGGATTTGCAATGAGCTCTAAATTTCCGTCCTCTTTTCCTTTTCTTTCTTATGCTTCTTTTGTATTAAAAAACAAAAGGATTTTTAAATTTTAATCATTTTTATTTTTAAATTAAAATAACTAGAAATTATTATTAAAAATTTATCAATCCTTTTATTTTTTAAAATTCCTCTAATCAATTTTTGCATTTTGCCACCAAAAAATAAATATATAAAAATAATATTAATATTTCAAATTTTAATAAATAGGTACCCATTTTTAAATTTAATTAAATCACCTCTCTTAATGTTTGGAGCTGAACATAAAAATGATTTCTTTTTAAAAAAATGTTTTTTGCTGCTAAATGCTCTCGTTTTGCTATTTTTGTTTTTTTTAATATTTTGTTTTATTCGTACAAAAAATATTATATATATTAATTAATATATTGCTTATATTTTAAATTAAAAAATAATTTTAATTTTTTTAATAAATAAATTTTAAATTTGAAAAACACAAATTAAAAACAATATTTATTTTTGGTAAGACTATCGCTCATGAACACACCTAAAATCATATTTTTCTAATGTAATAAAATGCGCTGAGTTCAAAAAACACTATAAAAGTGCTCAAAACGGTCGGCAATAGCATTTTTAAAAAAGTTGAAAAAAATAAATTTCCCACGCGGACTCGAACCCACGACCCTAATTTTTTATATTTTTAGATGTGGAATCATAAAAAACTTATTAAAACATTTGAGAATGAAGCATGTACAATAGAATGGAGTAAAAATAATGGACTTTTACCACAAAATAAATATTGCAAAGGAATAAAATATAAAGAACATGGTCAAACTACTATGAAATTTCAAAATTCTGGCAAATACGGACGTTTCTATTGTTCAAAATGTCGAAGAACTCAATCACTATTGCATGGTTCATGGTTTGCTCAAATACATACACCAATGACAAAAATTTTCAGGTTAAAATTTCAAAGAAAAATAAAAATATAATTTTTAGTATAATGTACGCATTTTTTTTTCCTTTTTTTCATTTTTTTTTTTTTTTTCCATTTTTTCCTGTTTCAGAAACTACAATAGCAGCATGGTTTGTTTATTTTAATTATATATTGCGCAGAAAATAACGTTTTTGTGCTGCTCCGTAGGTAGGTTGGGCATGGTCTTCGCTACACGATGGC
The DNA here is from genome assembly GCA_000172435.1 of Meloidogyne hapla. NCBI lineage: Eukaryota > Metazoa > Nematoda > Chromadorea > Rhabditida > Meloidogynidae > Meloidogyne > Meloidogyne hapla. The sequence continues at coordinate 14,814 of ABLG01001961.1, forward strand.
TGTGCTTCGCTGGCGGCCGTGCTCGCTTCGCTCGCGGCGGCCGTAGCGAAGCGGCAGCCGTCGTTCCGCTCGACATGCCCAACTTCCTCCGCAGCGGCAAAAACATCTTTTCGCGAAGCCAGTACATATTTAATTATATTTTATTTAAGGTACAAATTTTCACGTGAAATGATTGTTGATTGGTACTGTTTGAAAGAACGAGAACGTGGGAAAATAGGCGGTCATGGCAAGGTGGTTCAAGTGGATGAAAGCAAGTTCGGACGTCGCAAATATAATCGAGGAAGAAGAATATTTTCTTATATTTCTAATTTTATTTGGGGTCGTGGGTTCGAGTCCGCGTTGGAAATTTATTTTTTTCAACTTTTTTAAAAATGCTATTGCCGACCGTTTTTTGCACTTTTATAGTGATATTTGAACTCAGCGCATTTTATTACATTAGAAAAACATGATTTTAGGTGTGTTCATGAGCGATAGTCTAGCCTTATTTTTTACATAATATTAACAAAATAAGGCATTTAAAAAAACAAATTGGAATTTTAAATATAGGAAAGGACTGGTTTATATATTTTGTTTTCCTTATTTGAATTATAACTCAACAACCAATATCCATTTGTTCTCAAACTATCGCACATTATAGCCTTAAAAATGAAATTTTTTTTATTAATTTTTTTTATTATAAGATACCTTTACTTTTGCAATTTAGAACAATCCTAATAGCTTTTGTTTGCCACCATTCTATTATTATTACTTGTGTCGTTTTTCGCCGCCGGACCTTGCTCGGGAAAGAGATGTTCCGGTCTGATTGCTGACAACGTACCATAGCCTTTTTCATTTGCCCGAACTTTCTCTGTTGGCCAATCTGCGATTTTTTAAATAAAATGAAATATTTTAAATTTACTTGCCTTTCAGGAATTTAGGTGGTGGAGGTTCGGGTTTGGGTTGTTTCTTAAAAAAATAAATAAAATATTTTTATATTTTTTACCTTTTTGCAACAGAAGAGGAAAACAGTTGAAAACACAAGAATGAACGGCATTGAGGCAAAAAGTAGTTGAACAGCAACAGCCGTAAAACAAGACAAGAACAACATCAGAATTGATGAATATATGTTTGGTTGTTTTGTTGTTGTTAAATGTTGTTATGAACATTTAAATTGAACTTGTTTCTTTTATAGTAAATTTTTTAATAAATTTTATTTTTTTTTTGATTTTCTTTTTTCATAAATAAATAAATATTAATGTTTATTAAAATATTATTTCATAAAAATTTAAAGACAAATAAAATTCCTCAATAAAATTCATTATATATATATGACATATTTGTATCTTTGACCCCATTAAAAATATTATATTTTATTCTAATAAAAAGGCAGTCTCTCTACTAATATTTATTAAATATCCTCCAGAGGAGAATCTCTCTTCACTATTTATTATTTTTAATTTTTTAATTAATTTTTATTTCCCTTTTAAATTACAATTTTGTTTCTGACTGATTCTATTAAAAAATGTAAAAGAACGAAGCTTTTATTTATTTTCAAAGGTTGGCACTATACATATAGTTAAAATATATAATAATCAATATATGTACATAGAAAAAATGCCTTTAATATGAAAGACTTTCGAATATTTTCTCTTGTCATGAAATTTATGGCAAATGTTTCTTTCTCTCTTTTTACTGTTAAAACCTGCCATTAAAGCCTTTAGGAATTTTCCTGTAATTTTTTTGTTTTTACATTTACTCTAAATTGTTTTTTTTTTGTTTAAATATTTTTATTTAATTTTAATATTAAATGATTATTTTAAATATTTTTTTATAATTTTTAATTAAAAATTATATTTTTAAAAAAGCAATGAATGAAATGATATGGAGATTTATTATTTTATTTATTATTTTTATATTAAATATAAATTCACAATTAATTAATGAAGAAGAACAACAACAAAGGCATCACATAAAACATTGCAATGAGGCAATTTAAAAATAGTTTTTAATTTTAAAAAATTTTTTAGTGGGAATATGAATGTAAAGATGGAAATTGTATTGCACGTTATGACCAATGTGATGGAATAATACAATGCCCTGATGGGTTAATAGTTAAATAATTTTTATTTTTAAATTTATTTTTAAGATCAGATGAAGATGATTGTCGGAATAGGTTTTTAAAAAATATTTTTATTCAAAAAATATATTATTATATATTTTTTATAAATTGCCTTTTTTTAATTGAAATCCTTTCTATATGATAAAATAAAAGAATAATTATTTATTTATTTAAAAAAAGATATGAGCAACATCCAAAAATTCAACAACCAAAAGATGCCTCTTCTAATCATTCATCTCAATCTTCAATAGAATTTAAAACAAAAAAATCAGAAGAAAAACCTTCACCTAAATATTTATTATTTGGAGCAATTATTTTATTAATTTTAATTATTATTGGAAATATATTTTCAAAATTAAAAAGAAAATATAAACAAAGAAGAAATGCTGGATTTCATGATTTTAGAAAAGGAGAAAGTTTAATTGAAGAAGAAGATGATTTATTAATTGCACAAGCATATAGTTAAAAGAAAAGATTTTTTAAAAATTATTTTTAAATAATAAATATTTTCTTTTGGCAATTTAAATTGTAAGATAATTTTATAAATAAAATATTGAAAAAAGAAAAGAATTAATTAATTGATTAAATATTAATTTTATTTTCTATAAAATTCCAATTCTCTTAAATGAATAAAATTATTTCTTAAATATAATTAATTAAAATTATTTAAAGTTTATCTTGTTAATTTATGATTTATAGTAATAAAAATAAAATATTTGCACTGAATCATTTTTAATTAAAAATCTAATGGATAATTGAGTACCAAAATTATTTTAAATATTTATTTTCTAAAATTATTTTTTCTTTTTATTTTAGAAATGTATAAACCTTCAATTTATGCTAATTTATATGTTAAACATTCGAGAAGAGCAAAAAATACTCCACGTGTTGCTCGTCCTTGGCGTCCTCGAGTAGTTGCTTGGGCTGGACCTGATGCTTTTATTCGAAATAGGTTTTTTTTAATTTTTTTAAATTTATATTTAATAATATTTAAAAGATTTTATGAATTTGATAATTGGTATAAAGCAAGAATTCACAAACCAGAACTTTTACCAAAATTACATTTAATTGATCCTGATACAATTAATGAATCTTTTGAAGAAAAAATTAAAGGTTTTTTTTTAAATTATTTTTAAAATTATTTTTAATTTTAAAAAGATGATAATCAAAAAAAGAATTTAATAAATATTGGATTTAAACGTTTGGAACAAAATTTAACAAAATTATCTTCAGAAGATTTGACAAAATTAGAGAATTTGGCTATAAAAAATAAACGTATTTTTTTTAAAATATTTTTAATAATTCTGAATTATTTTAAAGTTTTTCTTGATTTTAACAAAATTGATTCATCAAATCAATTGACACTCTTTGAACATTTTAATATTTTTGATGATTTATTTATGCCTGGTGTTTATTTTTATAATGTTCAAAATTTGGATATTTTTTGGAATAAAAAAGAAGAAAATACAAAAATTTATTTTGGAAATATAATTAAAGCTATAGAAACAACAAATCCTCCAAATATTAAAATTGGAAATATTTTTAATAATGAAAATAAAAAAGAAGTTAAAAATGGTTTTAATACACGTTTGTTTTTTTATTTTTTTAAATTAATTCTTTCAATTTGTTCCTTTCTATTTATTTAAAAGTTACCAATTAATATTAGAAAATAAATTATTTTTATTTTTTGAATTTTGGTAAGCACAATAAGAAAAAAAAATATTTTTATTTCATTTTCCTCTCTTGATTAAAAAAACATTTTTTTTTAATTTTTTAGTTTTAATGCTTAATTTGGAAGGTCCTGGTCTTGAAAATGAAGAAAAAGATTTTCAAAATGATGAACAGAAACAATTAATTAATATAGAAATACCAGAAAAAGAAGAATTATTAATTAAACATTTAAATAAAAATAAACAAATAATTCATTGGTTTGTTGGAAATATACCTTTAAATGGAGAAATTAATGATGGAAATACTTTAATTAATTATATACAACCAATGCCTTTTTATGGGACTGGATATCATCGTTTTGTTTTTATTTTGTTTAAACATATGGAAATAATTAATTTTGAAAAATATTTTTTAAAGTAAAATTTTATTTTTAAAAAATTATTTTTAAGGTTATAGTTAAAAAGAATATTTTATTTAAAATTTCTTTTTTTAAATATAATATTTAATTAATTCCATTTTTACGTTTTCTATTAAAAAATTAATTATTTTATTTTTTTTAAAAAAGTTGTGATGATTTTTCTTCTTTTACTTCTCGTATATTCAACACAAATTCTTTTTACAAAAATTTTGAAGATAAAATAACACCTTCTTCACTTCGTTTTTGTCAAATTAAATGGGATTTAAGTTGTGACAAAACTTTAAATTCTTTAGGTTTTTTTAAATAAAATAAATAAATAAATAAAATTTTAAAGGTGTTAAATCTCCTCGTTATTGGTATGAATGGAATAAACCTCTTAAACCAGAACAGAAAGAATTTCCATTATAATCAATGCCTTTTAATCAGTTAATTTATTTTTTTTAAATTTTAATTTTATTTTCTAAAGTTATCTTCAAATGTTTCGTAAACCAGAACTGTTCGAAAAGAAGTTCAAAAGAAAA
>ABLG01001958.1:0-23726 GCA_000172435.1 Meloidogyne hapla
CAGAATATTAATAAAATAAATATAATTTTATTTGGGTATTTAAATGGATTTATTTCTCTTCATTTTCAGAAATATTTTTAAATAAATTAAAATCAGAATTTAATATTAAAAATGAAGATATTTATTATTTTCCAACTTTTTCTTTTAATTCAATTATTTTTAAATTCCGAAGCTTTTCTTGCTGAAAATAACGCTGAATTAGCTGAAGTTGAAATTTTGTAAGTTTTTAAAATTTTAATGTTTTATTTTATTTTTAAAGAGATCCAAATGTTCGTCTCCGTGCAAAACGTTTATGTACAGTTATGTTTTGTTATGACCGTTGTCCGGGTGTTATTACAAAAAATCCATGTTGAGAAATAATATTTTGACAATTCTAGATATTTTTTATAAAATGAAAGAATAAAATAATTATAATCAAAATAGGTACATATACCCAAAATAATTTATTTAAAAAAAAGTTATTTAAAATAATGTGTTTAAAAATAATTTTTTAATAAATGAAAGAAACACAAAATTATTAGAGATTTAATTTAAAAATATTAAATAATAAAATTATTTAATTTAATTATTTAAATGCTTCTTAAACAAATCTAAGAGGAATAGCATCTTCGTTATCATCAAAAAGTATTTTAATTATTTCTGGATTAAATATATATTTAATAAAAGATAGAACGAGATAAGAGGAATGAAAAATTCCTTCTAAGCAACAACGAATAATTTTCATTTCATCAATATTTTTTGGAAATATAGGCAATCTCAAAATTAATCTATTAGAAAACTTGTTGAAATTTGTCTGCTCTTTTTCTAAATATTTAAATTAAAAATAATATTTTTGCGAAAATTTATTTTATTTGTGTTATCGTGGAAGACAGGGTATTTATCGTATACTCCTATTTTATTTAAGGATCTAGAGATTTTTTAGTCAAAAAAGTAAATACCTACCTATATTAATAAAGACAGAATAAATCTCTTTGTTAATATTAATTTTAGTTCCATCAATTTTTAAATAAACGGGAATCTTTCTATCCAATGCAGATTGCCACTGAAAATTATTATTACAAGTGATTATTTTGATAAATATTTTGATATATTAGTTAATAAATTGAATTCTCTTTTAATAAAGAAAGAGATTTTTACCTTATTCAAAAGTTGATTATTTAATGGAAAATCAAAATATCCAAAATTAATATCCATTGCTGTATAAGGAAATGTATATTTTAATACACCTTGATCTTCATAATTGCAATAATATAAACCATACTCTAAATTATTTATTTTATTTTTCCAATTTAATAAAGGAAGTTGGTTAAAGTCTTTCTAAAAAAAATAATAAAATATTTATTTAAAAATATATTTTTAAATTTACAATTGTAATTGAATATGAATTTTTTCTCGCCAAAATATCCTCATAACTATTAATTAATTTATTAAAATAACGATTAGTTTGTTTAATAGAGAATAATTGTTTATAATTAAGAAATTTAAAAATATCTATTTTTGTTTCATTTGGTAGTAAATAATTCATTTTTAAAAAAGGAATTTTAATCTAAAAAAATAACTGTCTTTAATTTATGTCAACTAGAAACATGAAATTCTTTTAACTAAAATATATCTAATTGTATAATTTTCAAAATTTCTGGTCTGAATTATTAAAGTTTTTTTTAACTTTACTGCCTCATGCCTAAATTGTTGAATTAAAACTTTTTTTTTAATTTAATATAATTATATATATTTAAAATAATTGAGAATTTTTAATTTTATTGGAGGAATGTTTCTGAACGACTTTTATTTTGCTTATTTCTCATAATTTTTAAATATGTCATTCATTTTTAGGGAAATTTTGAAAACGGCATTATTCCCCTGAAAGTGTCTTTGTATAGCAAAATTGAAGTTTAATAAAATCTGAGAGAAGAGAGTTATTTAAATAATTACCTCGCCTAAACAAAATATAAAATGTTAAGCAGAATGGGCAATTAAAAAAGATTAATTTCAATAGAAGATAATCAACAAAATAATTTAATTTAAAAAATATATTTTATTATTAAACGAAAATTAAAAAAAAATAAAAAATTTATTAATTCAAAAGAATAAAAAAATTAAATAAATCTTAGTTTTGTTCAAAAAATATAAAAAGTTGTAAAGCTTTAAAATTTAAAGGAATGTAAAAATAATTAATTAATTATAGAAAATGAGAATATTTTTTATTAGTTTTGATAAATATATTTAGGTAAAAGATCCTTTATAATATGGATTGACTGGTGGTTGTGGAGGTGGTGCACTTGGATCGTTTTGAGTGACTGGCTGAAAAAAAACTTTAAGTAAAGTTTGTAATTTTATCAAGAATTCATAAAAATGATAGCAATTCCCACATTTTAATAGCCACCCATTTCCTGGGGTCCAAGTTTTGAATAAATGAAAAGGTCAAGAGAAATAATCAACTAATTATTATTTTAATAAATTTTGCCTGAAACGGTCGATTTCTAAATATCATTTCTCTATAATATTTTTTCGTTGCACACAAAGCTGTAGCAATATAACAAATAAAAAAGAAAGTCAAAGGGATTAAAATGAGAGCATAAAATCTCAAATCTTCATGAATCCCTTGTCTCTCTTCACGCGAAATATTTTCAGAATAGAGATTCTAAAAAGATAGATTTTATAGAAAATAATAAATAATTACCTCATAAATTGAAATTATAATATTATTTATTGTTTGAGATGCTCCAGAAAAGTAAAAAACCAAAAGGAGGGCAAATAAAAATCCGAGAATTAAAAGACCTGTTTGTTGAACCTTTAAAAATTTATTTATTAAATTAATTTTAAAAATAAAATATTAATTAATTAACCAATCTAGGTAAAATCCATTGTGCCTCATCTTTATATTTTGCCAAACAAATAGAAACAGTTGAAACAAGTAAAGTAATTAACCAACCAGAAATAATTAAAAGAATAATAATATTTCTTAATTCTCTTAAAATTCGATTAATTTAAAAATAAATAAAATATTTATTTACATATTTGTGTGTAATTTAAATAAATTATTTAATTCACCAAACCAACAAATAAAAGTACAAATTAATTCAAAAGCACAAAACCACAATACACATCTAAATATTGGGCAACAACAAAAACAACAAGCCATAAATGCTGTTTGTTTTAACTAAAGAGAAATATTAATAAATTAATTAATTAAATAATAAGTGAGATAAAAGTGAGATAAAAGAAAAAGATTTTCAAAAATTGTCTAACAAATCCCCTTCCAATAAAAATATTTTCTTTTTAATTTTTTTTCAATTAAAAATTTAAAGAAAAAATAATTTCTACCGAATCAAAAAAATTTCTAAATGTACATTGTTGTTGTTGTTGGAATAGTTCTTGAAAGAAATATCGCCTAAAAGTTGGCTGTTGTCCAAAAGTATTTGTATTGTGTGGCTAAAATAATTAAAAATATTTATTCAGAATTTTTTGAATTATTTTATCAAAAATAAAAATATATTTTTTATTAAATTATTTAGTCAATTTTAACATAAAATTGACATTTTCGTGTCTCTCTTTTTTACTTTTGTTTTCTTAAAACTCTGTTTTGTATTTTTATAACCCTATGCCTTTAACTAAATTTTTTCAATATAACTTGGCCAGAGAATGAAGAATTAGTAGAGAGTTTGTCAGCTCGCAGCTGCTGATGTGTATTATATGGGCGTTGTATTTTTTTGTTATTGCCAGCTGGAAAAGACGAGGCTGGCAGACAGATGAGAGAGTTATTTGAAGTAGAACAAGTAAAAGGAGAGTTTATATTGGCTGTAGAGAAAGAAGGGGATGGCTTTACTGGATGTGGAGCTCTAGGACCTTTAATCGGTTTTAAGTCGAAAAATTGTTGTGAAGAAGAATTAGCAATGGAATTGACTGGATAATGCATGTTTGGCACAGATAAACTAGAAAATCCTTTCATTTTGTTGAGTGCATTAGTGACGTTTTATTTTGAAGATTTTTTTAAATATAAATCTAAACTTTTAAAAAAATATTAAAATAAATGAATATTTACAATATTTAAATTATAATTTCTCTTTTTCCAATAATTGGTTAAAACAAGCATAGAAAGCAATTAAAGTGCATATATATACTGAACACAAAAATTTGGTGACTTAATATTGAAAAATATGTGGAAAATATCCATAATAATTTCAAAAAGAAGATATGATTTCAATTTTATACTTTATTTTTCATTAAAATTAGCCTCTTTTTAATTAAAAAAATAAATAAAATAATTCGTACAATTGACAAAATTGCGCAAATAATATTTATGAGACATAAAAAAAAATCTGTAAAAACAATTAAATATTGCAATGAATGACCATTACAGAGATAAATTCTTTTTTCTTTTGTTGTTTTTCAAACAAACAATTCTTTTAGTGAATAGGAAAGGTTAAATACGAGTAAATAATATTATATAGCAGTTGGTACCAGTCGGTGAAAAAAAAATTTTTTTTTTAATTTAATAGCAGATGTTTAATTTAAAAAAATATTATTTCAAACATTTAATAAATAACCTTTTAATATTTAAAATTATTTTTTGATCTTTCTTTGAAATAGGAACCGATCAGGATTTTTAAAGATCAATTTAAATAATTTATTTTTCCCCAAAAATTCCTTTAAGTGACCACGCGCCATGACATCTATTTTTGTTTAACCTTCAAATTTCTCATTAAAAATCTTTTTTTCTTAATTTTACTGAGTAAATTTTAATTCATTGTTATTTCTTTCTTTGAGATTTATAAATATACAGCCCTTCATTTTTCAATTTATTTTGACCTTGAAAATAAATAAAAACAACGTTCTCAGCACGAGAGAAAATCTTTGAAATTAAGGCAATTAATTTTTAATTTATTTTTAGTTATACCTCAAAAAATAATCAAAATATTTTTAAAAAAACTTTCCAATTAAATAAAATTTATATGTAAAGATTAATTTTACGAATAAAAATCCTAAAAAATAAATATTTTCATGAATATTGCTTTAAATTTAACATTTAATAATAATATTACACTATTTACAATGTCAACTATTAATATTGAACATAAAAAATAAACATTTTGTTTCTCATTGAACTACATCGATAATAGATCCAGGCTTTCTATAATCTTCGGCATTCTGTTCTGGAGATATAATAGAAAAGAGAACAGAGTCTGGTAATAAAATAACCAAACTTTGTCTAATGAATAAATCTATTTTTTAAGATTATCCAATTAGTATTCAGAACATCGATGTTCATTTTAAAAAGGAGTTGATTTTATGTTCAATATTTCTTAAAAAATCAAAGAAAATCAAAGAATTTTTATTTTCTATTTCTTGCTTGGTTTCCTCTTAAATTTGCCCTTCATTTTCGCTAATTTATATTTAAAATCCAGATTTAGTTCAGTCATTGAATAACCTCTTTGTTTTTTGTTTTCATCACTCGTGTATTCATAATCCAAATTTTGTCCAATTAAAGGTGTTTCTTCCCCTGTAGAACTATCTATATTTTCATATCCATTATTAATTTCTTCACCAATTTCTTCAATTTCTCCAGTATATGGAGCATTATAAGAAATATTTAAAGGATCATTTAAAGGAGTATTTAATGGAGTAAAGAAGGGTGTTGATATTTTAGTAATTTGTTTTTTATTATCATTTTCATTGGTTTCAATTATAACACTTTTCTCAGAGTCTGAGGAAGAATCGGAAGATTTTCTTTCTTCAAAATTATCACTTGTACTAAAGAAACTATTTGGAGGATTTTTATGAGAAGATAAAGAGGTACTTTCAGTATTCTTTGATATTTTTTGACTTGAATTGCTTTGTTTTGATTGAGAATTGTCAGGAGTTGGAATAGTGAACATTTGACTAAAAGCTGTAGATTGCTGTAATCCTGCTGGTTTTCTAATTAAAAGAGGAGATTTGGAAGAAATTTGGGCATATGAAGTGATTGCTTTTCCATGATGATGTGGAGAAGAAGAAACAGATGGATGAGGTGATGGAGAAGCAGGTTGAAGTGGTGAAGGCGAATAAGAAGGATAAGGAGAGGGAGAAGCAGAAGGTTGAGGTGAAGGAGATAAATGTGTTTGCGTTGAAAAAAAAGTATCAATACTTTCCTTCCCAGAAGCTGAATTGCTTAGTTCAGATACCTGTCCTTCAGATAATTGTGGATTTCCAAAAGAAAGATTACTATTGCTAGAAGATGAATGTTGTAAAATTTGATTAGTTGGAGAAGTTATTCCACACAAAGGACTTCTTTTAGCAGAACTTTGATGTCTCAGTCTTAATCCATTGTCTGAATTAATAGATATAGGACTGCCATTATCAATAGGTGAATTACTTTGAACTGAACTTCCTTCCTTAGATAAAGCATATCGAGGTGGTGTATTCTTATTTGAATCTAATGAAACTGAAGAAGAATTTGTTGTACTTTTTCTGTCTGGAGGTAAATAATTATTTGAAGTTTGTCTTTTACTTTTAGAAGATTCATTATCGGATTCTTGTTTAACATTTTTATTTCTTTTTCTGATTAAAGAAGAAGGAGGTGACATTTCGTCCTCTGTAATTTCTGTTATTGTACCTAATCTCGATCTTTCATTTTGCTCTTTTAATCTAATAGTTTGTTCTTTTATAAAATTATCCATATCTTCATCACTCTTTAATATTTGTTCTTCTTGTTCATCTCCACTTTGAATAGTTTCCAAAGTATTAGAGAGAAAAGTTTCCATCAATTCATTTTTTGTTTTATCATCTTCAGAAAGTTCTTTTTGTTTTTCTGGTTTACTAAAAAGACGAGAAAGACGAGAAACCCATCTAAAAACTTTATTCTTCTTTTCATCAGTAAAAAATTCATTCCCTCCCCCTTTACGAACGATGTCAAAAGTTCCTGGAGAAATTGGACTTTTACTTAAAAGAGATCCAAGTTCGCCACTATTTTTCGATGAAGAACCTTCAATTTCAGGATTTTTACGAAAAAATTGGCGATATAATTCATCTTCGTTATGAATCTTCGTAATTTCATCTTCGTTATAATTTTCAAACATTTTGGAGGTGCCTTCGCCAGAAGGTTCTATTTTTCTAATATTAATTTCCTCGATTGGTTTCTTTTCTTCCACAATTGGTTTCTTTCCTTTTGAATCCTTTTGAATTTCTGGACTTTTAATTATTGGAGGACTTTCACTAAATTATGTTATTATAATTTAATTACTAATTTATTAATTTTTTAATACCTTTCTGACTCTCCAAAATTTAAAATTGATACAACATTGTAATTTCTTTGTTTATTGTCTAATCCAATTTTGTATGTATATGTAGGTTTTTCACCATTCTAAAATTGCATTTTTATATACCCTATACTGTTTTACATTGGAGAAAACTAGTTCCTTCTCTCAGATGTAAACTACCCTAGGTATTCCTGAGGGCTGATGTCAATCCGAAGTAAAATTTATGAGAATAATGTTTATATCTCTATTTTGTGGGGAGGGATTTTCTTTTGTTGTGTTGAACCCTTAAATGAGCCTAATTTACTTATTATACCCATTGTTCTTTAAAGTTTTCCTTCTTATAATAATCAACAAAAATTAACCTGCAAAATTGGCATTTTTAAATAATGACGAAATTGTTTATATTGAATTTTATTATCTTCAAAAAGAGCTAATCTTGTTCTATTAAAATTAAAAATATAAATAATATTATAATAATTTTCAAAGAAAAATATATATAAACTTACTCGCTATCAATTGCTAATCCTCTCAAACATAAAGGACATTTATATTCATTACTAATAAAAACATCGCTTATTTCATTTTGTTTTATAGGATTTGATCCAGTCTTTTTTACATAACTTAAAGGTTTTTAAAAATATATACATTTATGTACAAATTAATTTTTAATTAAAAAACTTACGAATTATTTATGCAATAAGTATGGAAATAATGCTATAAATTGAGAAAATAAACTTAAAATATTTTTTGAAAATAAGATTTAAAATCTAGATATGGCCCTAGCCAACCCATATCCTCCGGTAGAATATTTAATTTTAATAAATTTAAAAAGTGAATTCACCTCGCAACTTTTTATTTTCACAACTTCTCCATAATTCTTTTCTCCACATATGCCACAAACAGGCATCTTTAAATAATATTTTTTAAATTTAATAAAATAAATTATCAAATAATTATTTTCTTATGTTTTTTTCCAACCATAATTCTTTAAAAATATTTATTTATTTTTATTTATTTACCTGTTCAATAATTAATTCCATTGAAGGAAATGTATTATTTTGTAAATATCTAATAATATTTACTTTTTCTTCTTTAATACAATTTAAAAGAGAAAAAGGCCAAGTTGCTCTTCTTTTTAAAGGAACAATACCATTTACACCTCCCAAAGGTATACGAAAAGTTTCTCCTTCCAATGAACTATCAGGCAATTCAATAACATTTTCAAAAACTTTAGAACTATATTTATTGCAAAACCAACCAGTAGCAATTAATTTTGCTTTATATTTTACTGGACGAGCACCAACTTCGTCTTTATTCATAATTAAAGGCGAAAAACGATTTAAATCAAATTTGAATTGTAAATAAAGTCCTAATTCTGAAACTGCTTGATAATGTCCAAATTGAAAATGATGATCTTTCCCAAATTCTGGTACAATATTCTCCCATGTATATGTCTAATAAATATTTTTAAATTAAAATTATAATACAATCTTATTTGTTTTAGTGCCCAGGGATCTTTCGTTCGAGGGATAATATCCTGAAGGATCCTGACGGAACCGACAAGACTAACCGGATTAATGGGAATGCCCTTAATCACCAGCCAATATATAACGGATAACATTTATATAAAATCTCTATTGGATGATTTTTTATTAGTGAAGTTTTTCAAACGGAATGGGAATGAACTTGAACCTCATTTGTCTTTTTTTTTTCACATCACAGACCCTTAAAATAGTTAAAAATCAAATTTATTACTCTATATTTTCCTGCCAATTTATCCAAAGAAGTAATTTTAATTTTTAAATTAGTTATTTCCTCATATCCTTCTCCTTTAATTATAGGAGCAGCTAATAAATAAAAAACAACTTTTCCAGCATTTTCTATAGAATCTTGTGTTTGTAAAATTTGTACATCTAAATATTTATTACATCCATTTAAACAATCTAATTGAACAATCCAAACAATTGGTAATATTTTAGAGCCAACAGTTCTAATATTTGGTGAAATACGTAAATGAAATTCGTATTGTCTTTGACTTTTATGTACCAAAGGAAGAAAATAAATTGTACTTCTAAATATTTTTTGATTAAAATTTTAAATTCTTTTTTAATTAAAAACCTCGTAAAATGCCCACTTTGAAGGTTATAACGATCTATTTTATTATATTCTTTTTGTCTAGTAATTGTTGGATCAAATTTGTAGGTATAAAAAGGTCTTTCTCCATTCTAAAATTTAAAAAAATCTAAATTTTAAAGGGTATAGGAAAAGAATAAAAATAATTTTTTTACAGATAAAATTACCTGAAGTATAGGCATTTTTAATACGTGTCTGTATTGCCTTCTTTCAATTTTTGTAAATATTGTGTCATACATTGCATCATTTTTCCTATAAATTTATTTTTATTTTTAATTTATTTTTTTTTTAAATTAACTTCATATTTATAATGATACGCTTCTTGCAGACTGGACATGAATGTCCACTTAAATAAGTACCAACTTGGTGTGACCATTCAATATCTTGATTTATTTGTGTGCTCAATCTTAATTAATTTAAAAAAATATTAATATTAAAACAATTTAAAATTTAATTTTAGAAATCTAATTTAATTTGAAAAAGGATCCTGAACTAATAATCCAAAAATTTTGGATATAATTAGCCCTCAAAAATTACAAAATATTTTTCCTTTGTCCAATTTATAAAAATTTATTAAAAATTACATACAAGTTTAATATACATCTTTTGTGAAAATAGTCCTGTTATTTAAAAAATTATTTTAAATATTCTTAAATAAATTTATTTAATTTACCTCACAGCCTTTTAATTTGAAAACTGGTGCTTCACTATTTTCTCCACATATTCCACAAAAGGGGATCTAATTTAAAATATTTTTATTTTAAATGATAAAATTTCTATTTAGTTTTTGGAAAAAGTGTGATAGAAATAAAAGAATAGGGTTCACATTCCTTAAGGAATTTTTTAAATATTTCAACAAAATGTTTCTCTAATTATTAAATAAAATTTAAAAAATATATTTTAATAATTTTACTTGTTCAATAATTAATTCCATAGAAGGAAAAGAATTTTCTATTAAATATTTATCAATTGGTTCTAAATTTATTAATTCATTAGAAGATGAAAATGGCCAAAAAGATGATTTATTTGTACTTATTCTAGCATTATCTCCCCCAACAAAAATTCTAAAATTTTCTCTTCCTTTTATTTCATCATTTGTTAATTTTTCTTTAAATCCAAATATTTTTGTTGATTTAAACCAACCATTTTGTTTTGCTTTAATTCTAGCAGAATAATTTACATAAGAAATTCTTGAATTATTATTTAAATTAGTTAAAGGTAATTTATTTTCTTCATTAAATTTAAATTCTAAATAAAATCCATTTCCAGAATTTTCTTCAAAATGGCCAAATTGAAAGTGATGTAATTTAGTAAATTCTGGATTTATATATTCCCAAGTATATGACTAAAAAAGAATTAAAATTAATTAAATAAAGTCTAGTTAAAGGGGATTTAACAAATTTTTAATTTTTTAAATATTTTGATTTTATTTATTTTTGATAGACGAAGATTAGCTAGATTATTGAGAGAATTTCAATAAAGTGTTTTTATAAGTTGTTAATTTTTTGTTTAATTTTTAAAGGTTTTTAATAAATTTTCCTTGAATTTTAAAAGAAATATTCAATTATTTAATTTTTATTTTGTATTTTTTGGAGTAAATATTTTCAGCTAAATAGGCCTTTTCAACCTTGCAATTTTAATTTAAAAAATATTACAAAGATTTTCTAAATATATTCACATTAAAAAATAATTTATTTTTACCCTATATTTATTTGCAATTTCATCTAAAGAGGTAATATGTACAGTTAAAAGCCTAATCTCTTCAAAACCTCCGTGTTTCTTCATTGCTGCCATTAAATTAAAAGAAAACTTTCCAGCATCATTTGCCGTGTCTGGTGTTAAAGTTGAATAATATTTTGAATGAGAATTACATCCTTGACGGCAAATCATTTGAATATTCCAAATTATAGGTTTACCCATTTTATTTATAAGTAAATTTGGTGAAATTAATCCATGAAATTCATATTGCCTGTCCGTATTAAATATTTGAAAAGCACAATTGCAGAATTTTGTTAATAAAATTATTAAAATAAATATTTTAAAAAAGTACATTTTCTAAAGAAAATTCTAAAATTATAATATTTAAATGAAAAGATATCTTTGTTAAAATATTTAAAAGAAATGGAAAATTGTTTGGAAGAAGTTAGAATTTTATATTTCACAAATAAATATTGTATTTCTAAAATAATTTTAAATTTATTAAAAAAAAATAAATAAATGTTTTTATTTCTTAATAATTAAAAAGCAATAAAATCTTTATAAAAAATTAATTTGCACTTTTAAATGTCCGCACGTCTAAATCTAATGCGCATAAATAAAAGTGCAATAATTCTCAATTATTTGGGAATGCCCTTTTAAAATTATTATTTATTTATTTTTAAAGTCAATCAGTTGTAAATTGTGCCCTTTTATTCACGAGAATAACCGTTAGTCTTGCACTTTTATTATTTCGAAAGTTTTAAGATTTTTTATTTAAATAAAAATTTGAAATTAATTAAATTCTTATTAAAATTCCTTTTTTGTTTAATAAAAAAAATGATAGTGATTCTTCCAAATGATCCAATAAGAAATATCTCTATTCCCTAAAAAGATGTTCGCATCCACCCTCAACAAGAAGCATTTTTAAAACAATGTCTTCCTCCATTAATAATTCTAAAAAACTCTGCCAAATTTAATCAGTAATTTCATAGATTAATTTTGAATAAATATATAACCTTTTTAATAAAATAATAATCAAATCTAGAAATATAAATTAAAGTCTTCTTAACTTTAATTTGATTAACAATTAAATTTTAATCTTAAGAAGAAAAGAAGAGGTTAGAGAGCACAGAGTAAGTTACTCTTCTCATGCCAATAATTAGACATTTAGTTATATGTCAATTGAGTCTAGTTGAGTCTTAAACAATAATTCTTTTAAATAAAAACACAATATTTATGATTTTCGAATATTATTTAGGTAATGTTTGCGAATAACAAAAAAATTATTTTATTTGGTATGTCTGTCAAATTTAAAATAAAATAAACTTCCGTTTTAATAAAATTAAATTTCGAAATTAAAATTATTTAAGAAAATTAAATTTAAAAAATTTATTAATTTTTTATGAAAGAATTAATAAAAAAATAATTAAATATAAATTTATTTAAATGGCAATATTGGAATTTAATAAAAGCTCAAAATTAAGGAATACTAATTAAAAATTAAATTAAAGGAATAATAGATTTAAACAAATTTAAACAAAAATTTCTTAGAAATTTAATTAAAATCATTAATAATTTCTCTGCTCATTTTGATAAACGCTTCCAGATTTTTTTGTTTTGTTACTGATTTTGGAAGTTTTCTTTTTTTATTTACATTCCAATACATTCCTGATTCTATATTTTGTTCGGCACAATTAATTACGTTTAAAGCTGCTTCTTCCTGTAAATTAATTTTTTAATTTTAATTTAATTTTTGGCCTTTATTGTTTTTTACTCACACCCTTGTGTTGTTAATAAATGAATTAATTAATTAATTAAAAAATTTTTTCTATCCAAATCCATTTCAAAGTGGGTGAAGGATCTCAAATTAATATAAAATCTTACCGGCTCAATAAGAATCCTTCTCAAAAAGAAAAGAAATTTTCTCAATTTTTGGTTAACCAAACCATCAGACATTTGTGTTCTAACATTTCCAGGGTGGATAGTAACAGAACTAACACCTTCCAAACTATTTAAATAATGGGAAAGCATTGCTGTTGCAAATTTACTTAAAGCATAAGCTTTCCAAGATTTAGCTGTTTGAAACATTTCTAACCATTTATCTGCTTCTTTCTCCAAAGGAAATATATTTCCAATAAATCTAAAAAAAGATTTTTAATTTTATCATTTAAATTTTATTTTCATTTAATTTACCTGCACATAACAGAAGTTATTGTAATTATTTTAATTTGTCTTTTCAAAGATTGATGTTTTATAATTCCATTAATTAAAAGAAAATGTCCAAGATAATTGACTTGAAAAGTTGTTTCTAATCCATCTTCTGTTAACCTTTCTTTTGGTAATAAAATACCGGCATTTAATATTATAATATCAAACAAACTTTAAAAATTAATTTTAAAAATTAAAAAAAAAATATTTTTTACATTTTTTGTTTTTTAATATTTTCTATTAAATTTTTAACACTTTTTAGGCTAGCCAAGTCTAATAACAACCAATTAACTTGACAATTATTATTTCTTTCAATTATTTTTTGAACAGCATATTCTGCCCTTTCTTTATTGCGACAACATAAAGTAATATTATAATTGCCTTTTTTAGCTAATAATAATGCTGTATGAAATCCTTTAAATTAATTTAATTAATTATATTGTTAGATTTTTTAAATTTACCAATTCCTTGATTTCCTCCAGTAATTAATACATGTTTATTATTTGTTAATGTTGTAGTTAATGTCATTTTTTAAATATTATTAAAAAATAAACTAAAAATTTTAGACATTTTTTTTCAGAAATTTAAATTCAGATTATTTGTGAATACTGATACATACATATAAATAATTTTCTAGAATTTGCGGATAAGAAAATTGAAGATAACATATTTAGAACGGGACATCACTGAATTTGTGTAATGAACTCTGTCTAATTTTTAAAAATTTCAAAAAAAAGAGGGAAACTACATTAGGTAGATTATGACGTTTTAATATTTGTTTTGCTTGTTTTTGTTGCAACAACTGCTTTTCTTTGCTAAATGTACTCAAAACACCCCCTTTATTTATATAAAAAGTGAATGAGGTTAAGAATGTTTTTCCTCAAAAAAAGATGAGTAAAAACAAAAATATCATTGGAATTTAACAAAAATGCACTATTAATGCCTTTTACATGCCAATTATTTGTTTTGATTTTGCTTCATCATGTTAAAAAATTTTAGAAATTAAAATTCCAGAAAAAGTCAATTATATCGAGTAAAAGCACAAAAATCCGGAAATTAAAATATTTGTTAAATAATTTATTTTCTCATTTGATTTCACCTTTTTGTTATTTTGATCATGTTAAATATTTTTATTTTAAATTTTCCTTTCTTTATTGCACTTATGACAATTATTCATTAAAAGGAATTTAAAATAAAAGAGTACAAATTGCAAAAAATATTTTAACCCTCCCCGGTTATTTTTCGGATCAAACTTGGGGTTCCTGTTCAGTCATTGCTTCAGAACTATATTTTTAACAATGGAGAAAAGGATTCTTTACTATAAGATTTTTATCGAAAACCAGAATTTTCTGGTTATGTATATTCTTTTATTTGATAAAAAATAAAGTTAATCTTAAAAATATTTAATATTAAAAGAGTTGAAAAAAATAAATAATTAATTTTTAATTATTTTCTCCTTTATATATTTTTAATTTTATACACAAAAAAGCATAAATTTAAAAACTTCCTTATTAAAATAAAAAATTATTTTAATCATTTACTCGCCAATTAAGATGATCTGAATTTGTCTATAATTATTTAAAAATAAATTTTGTATATTTTTTTCTCATAGCAAACACCCACATGATTTGCTAAAATAAAAATATTCAGCAACGAATAATTACGTCAACAAAAATAATACATCAAAAGACAAAGAGAAAAGCCGTGAACGGAAATTATTTTTTAAATAAATAAATATTTATTTATCTAAACTTTTTAAATTTTTAAATTAAGTTAAAATTTAATACTTTAATAAATTAGAAAAGAATTTATGAAATAAATTAATTTATTTTTAAATTTTTAGTTAAAAATATTTAAATTTACCATCACCTCAAAATTTTATATTTAATAATATTCTTAATAATTTTCAAAAATAAAATTAAAAAATAATGCAAATTAAATCTCTCATTTAAAATAAAATTCATATACTTAATTTCAAATTTTAAAACATTCATTGGCAATTTTTTAATTTACAAAAATTTTCTTCTATTTTCTTTATAAAAATTGTTTTTATTTTCTAAAATCTTCCTTTTTCTCTTCATTTTCTTGTTGCCCAAGTTTCTTTTATTATTCTGTTATGTGGCACAGTCATTGTTGTAGCCGGTAATGGAACAACTTTTTCTTGATTTTCTTCTCCATTTTTGCAACGAAAAATTAAACGGCGATAATTTCTAACACTCAGAATTGTTACCTTTTAAAAATTAATTATTTTTTAAAAAGATTTTCTTCTCACAATTGGATTCATTACAGAAATCATAGCAGACAAACTTGTACCAAGAAACATTCCAGCTACCGAAGTAAACAATCCTGGCATAGTAAAGAAAACACTCATATTTGTCATTAATTGTGGGAAAAATGTTATAAGAGGGAGAAGAGCCTTTTTTTTAAAAAAATTATTTTTTAAAATTCTAATTTTTATTTAATTATTTTTACCTGAGATACCAAAATCATTGTAACTTGTCTATTCATATTTCGAATATTAGCAAAAGCAGCTCCTTTCCATTTTTTATAAACATGATATTGAATACAAACACCAAAAAGTATTACAATAAAATAAGAAGAAAAAGTCAAAAATGTTGCAAAATTGGAAACAAAACTGGAAAGAGGTGTTAACTTAAAATATTTAAAAGAAATTAATTAAATTTTTAAAAAATTCTTTCACTCTAGAACGCATTCCAACAACATAATTTTGCAAAGTTTCATTATTTAATTCAAGTGTTTTACCCAAAATATAATTTGTTAAATGTTCATTTTCTGGTGTTGGTTGGTTTGTTATATAAGAACAAACATTTAAAACAACAATTGGGGACATAAAAATAATTAATAAAGTTATATGATGTTTCCAACCCATTGTTATTCCCCTTTAAAAGAAATTTTAAAGAAATATTTAAAAAATAATTATTTTACCAAACTAAAGTCAAATAACGATAAGCAAAAACTGAACAAACATTCATTGTTGTAAAACGTAACATAAATGCAGTAAACATAAAAATTATACATTGCCAAGGATTTGGTAAGTAATGGGTTGGACCATATTCCCAAATTGTGCCAACACCATTATCAGAGACATAAACCTTTTAAATTATTTTAGGGGATTTTTATTTGATTTTAAATATTATAATTAACAAATAAATTTGATTCAACCTATAAATCCAAACTTATACCATTATGTACCACTCATTCCTAATCAAATTTTCAAGAATAATGAAAGCTAATTGGTAAATCTTAATTTAATAAATATTAACTGGTTGAACGAGAGCAAACAAACTAATCGCAATAATATCAACAATACAAGTTTGTAAAAGGATTCTATTATAAATTTGCATTTCTTTCATTGTAAAACAAAGAATTAACCAAATTAGAAGGAAATTTAAAATTAATCCGGTAGTTGCCATACAAAAGGCTAAAGCTCCATATATTTCTGTTATCATTTTTTAAAGTATCTTGATATGAAAAAATATTTTTTAGTTTAATGCCAAATTAATTTAATATGTTTTGGCTTTTATTGAGCACTTAAATGGAAACTTGAGTTATTTAAATAAATATTCAGAATTTAATGTATCTAATAGAAAATCTAACAGTGTTTTTGCTCAAAGAATGACAATAGCTCAGAAAGTTTTTTCTCAAATTTAAATAATATAATCTGAACCTTATTTACAACTTTTTTTCTATTAGTTAATAATAGAGAATTCTAATATTTACGACGACCTTAAACTAATTTTTTTTAAAATCTTATAAAATATTTCACATTTCAATTAAAATAATTAATATTTTTTAAATAAAAAATATTTTAAAGAAAAATTTTTCACCTGTTAATTAATTTCAAAAAAAACTTTTAATAAAATTGCCAGTTTACACCTTTTTTATAAACAAAAGTTATTCTGTTTACTTAAAAATCTTTTATTAAAATTTAATTAAGATTTGTCTAATAGTCAGGTGAAAAATAATTTTTACACTTTTAGAGGGCAAATTTAATTAATTGGCATTTTCAAACTAATTATGACATCAGCAGTTAATATTAAATATTTTTTATTTAAAAAAATAGAAAATAAAATTTTTTAATAAAATATTTATATTAAACTTTATTGTATACTAATATTTAGAAGATATCCTTTTAATTTTATTGTTTAAAATAAATCATTATGAGATTAATTTTTTAATAAAAATTTATCAGGTCAATCATCAAAAAATCGACTGTTGGTTTTAATTATTTGCTTTATTAAATGAAAACCATTAAAGAAGAAACTAATTTAAACTGTATTTTTATTCAGAATAAAATTTATAAATATAATTTTTTAGTTAAAAATCCTTTGCCATAAAACAATGATTTTCAAACAAAAATAAGTACTTCGATTTAAATAAGTACTCCTGACTCGTTTGGTTTCTTAATAAATCTTATAAAAGATTCGAAACTACGGTTTTAAAATGTAACTATATTGTTTCTAAAGGGTTAAATTAAAATTACTGAATAAAAATAAAAAATATATATTGTGTTAAAAAGCACTTTTAAAATTAAGAGAATATTTATTTTGTACTTTAAATTAACATTAGATATGCGTGTTGAAAAATAAAATTTAATTTTAAAGGAATAAATATTTACTCTAGCTTAAAATAAACATTAAAGTCACGTTATCCATGAAAATAATAAGTAATTAATTTTTATAAATTTGAAGTTTTATAACGTGACAAAAAGATTTTTAAATTAAAATTAACATTAAATGGCAAACATTTAAACAAAAATCACGACATTTAATGGAACCAAACACAGTTATTAAATAGGATAGGATGAACTTCAAATGGTCTATTTCCTCCAATACATCTACAATCAAAACGTTATATGGCAAAATCTCTAAATTTTCTTTGAAAATTAGGGAGGGATGTATCTTGAATAAATTAAAATAATTTTCTTTTAATTTGGTTAATTCTGCACTAAATGATAAAAACATCTCTGGCGCCCTTAAAATTTTCTGTGAACATAAATATTTTAAGATTAAAACTTTTTCATAAAATCTTAGTTTTTATAAATATTTACTCACAAAAATTGAAAAAATGATAGAAGTTTATTCTTCAATAATCGTTTATTTGGAAGCAATTGGATTATTTTCTAATCTTCTTTTAATTTGTTTAATTATTCGCTACACAATGAATGAAATGAAAGTTTATAATCGAATACTTTTACAAACCTGTATTGTTGATATTATTTTGATTTTTGTTTTTGCTGTTGTCCAACCGGTTAATTAATTTGTTTTATAATAATTAGGGGTGCGCCCCCGACACCCCGATTCCCCGTCCGACTGATTTTTGGGAGATTCCCCGACCCGATCCCCGACATGCCATTCCCCGCATCCCCGTTCCCCGAAAAGATCGGGGTAAACATATAAATTTTATTAACATTGCGCCAAATATATTTTTATTTTTTTGCTGATCTTTTCTCTTGCGTCGGGGGTAACCCTAATAATAATCATTATTACCGTATTCCTCTAATAGAATGACCGGTCACTATATTTTTCAATACCCTCGCTGAGGGTCACTCAATTGGAGGGGGTCATTCAATAGGAGGGGGTCTTTCAAATAGAGGAAATACGGTATGTGTTAGACTAAGCAGCTTTCGTGAATGAATTCCTTTAAATGAGTGATATAGGTTCTCTCTGTCAAAAGTAAGGTTGGCTGGCGGTTCCGGGTACCCGGAACCGAAAAAAGCTCGGGTACCCGTAAATTTTCGGTTCGGGTAAACCCGGTTCCGGTTCCGGGTACCCGTCATTTCTCCAGGAACCGCCAACCTTAGTCAAGAGTAGAATCACTTTCCCAAAATATTTTAAAAATATTTAGGTTTTTGTTTCTGATAATGGTATTGGGACAGTTTGGGAATATGGACCAACACATTATTTGCCAACTCCATGGCAATGTATTTGTTTTATGATTTTTGCATTTATTACAAGATTTACGACAATGAATGTTTGTTCTCAATTTGTATTTCGTTATTTAACTGTTGTTCGGTAGAAATAAATTTTATTGAAATTATTTTTAAATTATTTAAAGTGAAATAAAAATTAATTGGAAACATCACATAATTATACTTTTTTCTTTTACTCTCCCTCTTTTGGTTAATTTTGTTATATCAATTATAATACTTCAACCAACAAAAGAATGAACATTTAACAAATTATGAATTAGCTAAAATGTTAGAACTTGATAATGATACAATAAATAATTATGTTGTTGGTATACGTTTACAGGTATATTATCTCAAGAGAATAAAATTAATTTTATTGTTCTGGGGATTGAGCTGGAAATAGGGAAATAGGCAATGTATTTGATTTAATTAATTATTTAATAGGTCAATACAATCTCAACCTGCCTGACAATTTATGCAAATATTCTAACATTTTTAACATATTCAATAATTATTTTCTGTGGAATAAGAATTCAATTATATGTTCTTCGAAAATATATTGGACCTAATTTAGAAACTATGCGTAAAGTTAATAGACAAATAACTATTGTTTTATGGACTCAGGTAGCTTTATTAACATAACAATTTAGTTAACCGAAATTGAACCGACAATCTGAAGATTAGTTCTCGATTCTTCGTTTTCAAACAGAAAACGAAATATTTTTCGTTTTCAACATTCAAATGAGTATTAATCTTTAAATAAATGCAAATTTTTACTTAAACTATTTCTAAGGCACTTTTACCTTTACTAACATTTTTTCCTCAAATATTAATAAATATGGGACGCTTTTTTAATATAAATATAAGTTCAAAAATTGTTATGATGTTTGGTTCACCAATGACTGCTTTAATTGCTGTTTTAAATCCTTTGGTATTTTTTTTAATTTTTTTTAAATAATTAAATTTATTTTTAAGGTAACTTTATTAACTGTTAAAAATTATAGAAAACTTGTATTTAAATGTAATAGAGGAAATATAACAAATATTATTGGAAATAATAATCAAACAGCACATACAGCTTTTTCAAACAGAAATGTTATTGTACCTCTAGGAAATTTATAAAAAAATGATTTTTATTTTTAAAAATTTTATTTTTATTTAGTATTTTTTCATACATTTTTGTAAATACATAAACAAGAATTTAGATTTTATTTTTTAAATAAACTATTCATTAAATTAATTATTTTATGAATATTTAATTTTTATAAACTTTTATTTTTATTATTATTTAAATTTTAGATTAATGCCAATTCTCAAAAAATAAAAAATTATTTTTCCACCTGACTATTAGACAAAAATTTAATTAAATTTTCATAAAGTTTTTGAGATAAACAAAATAATTTTTGTTTGTTAGAAGGATGTAAACTGGCAATTTTTTAAAAGTTTTCTTTAAATTAATTGACAGGTGTGAATTTTATTTTAAAAAGATTTAATGTGTTTTTACTTTTTCGTTTATTATTTTAATAGTGTCAAGAAAAAAGTCTAAAAAATTTTCACATACAGAATTTTCGTTAGTTATTTTTTTCAACAGACAATTCCATATAAATATAACAATAATCATTAATAAAATTAAAAATTATAAAAAAATTTTTAAGATTTTTCCTTATTGAGTTTATTTAATATATTTAAAGATGATATACGGGGCGGTAACTTTTTGTATTGGAAGTATTGGATTATTTTTCAATTTTTTTCTAATTTGGTTAATTATTCGATATACTATGAATGAAATGAAAATTTATAGTAGAATACTTTTACAAACTTGTATTGTTGATATTATTGTGATTTTTGTTTTTGCTGTTGTCCAACCGGTTAATTTAGTCTTTAAAAAATCATTAAAATTCATTAAAAGTGGCACATGATCGTTTGGATTTTAGTAAAACTTAAACGATGTTCTGATCTATAATATTGATACATAAATAAAAAAATCAACTTAA
The DNA here is from genome assembly GCA_000172435.1 of Meloidogyne hapla. NCBI lineage: Eukaryota > Metazoa > Nematoda > Chromadorea > Rhabditida > Meloidogynidae > Meloidogyne > Meloidogyne hapla. Next base: position 21,201 of record ABLG01001958.1, read on the forward strand.
AATTTGAGATATAAAATAAGAAATATTTAGGTTTTTGTTTCTGATAATGGTATTGGAACAGTTTGGGAATATGGACCAACACATTATTTGCCAACTCCATGGCAATGTATTTGTTTTATGATTTTTGCATTTATTACAAGATTTACGACAATGAATGTTTGTTCTCAATTTGTATTTCGTTATTTAACTGTTGTTCGGTAAAATTAAAAATATTTTTTTAAATTTTTAAATAAAATTTTAAAGTGAAATAAAAATTAATTGGAAACACCACATAATTATACTTTTCTCTTTTACTCTCCCTCTTTTGGTTAATTTTGTTATATCAATTATAATACATCAACCAACAAAAGAAAATGAACATTTAACAAATTATGAATTAGCTAAAATGTTAGAACTTGATAATGATACAATAAATAATTATGTTGTTGGTTTTCGAGGACAGGTAAATATTTGCCTTAATTGAGTAAAGGGATGGGATCATCTTACAAGCCAAGACCATTATGAAAGAATAGGAAGTTTAGCATTCACCAGAAGGATAGCGGTGATTATTAATAAGTTTTACACCGTAGAATGAATAATCCGCACATGAATTCCACTTCTTTTCCTCTTGAGAATTTTATTTCAATTAATTTTAACCTTATATAAATTTTCTGATTTTTAAAAAGATTGGAAAAATCTCAACCTGCCTGACAATTTATGCAAATATTCTAACATTTTTAACATATTCAATAATTATTTTCTGTGGGATAAGAATTCAATTATATGTTAGACAAAAATATATTGGACCTAATTTAGAGACTGATGCGTAAATGTGCTGGAAAGACAAATAACTATTGTTTTATGGACTCAGGTAATATGTAACACTTACTTTTTGTCTATGGCTTTAATCAAATATTATTTTAAGTATTTTTAAATAATTAAGGCACTTCTACCTCTACTAACTTTTTCATCTCAAATATTAATAAATATGGGACGCTTTTTTAATATAAATATAAGTTCAAAAATTGTTATGATGTTTGGTTCACCAATGACTGCTTTAATTGCTGTTTTAAATCCTTTGGTATTTTTTTTAATTTTTTTTAAATAATTAAATTTATTTTTAAGGTAACTTTATTAACTGTTAAAAATTATAGAAAACTTGTATTTAAATGTAATAGAGGAAATATAACAAATATTATTGGAAATAATAATCAAACAGCACATACAGCTTTTTCAAACAGAAATGTTATTGTACCTCTAGGAAATTTATAAAAAAATGATTTTTATTTTTAAAAATTTTTAATTTTTATTTTAATCAAGCATTTTTTAATTAAATATTTATATACAAATAAAAATATTTATCACATCTTTTTTACATCCATTTCTTTATTTAATTAATCCCGCTTTTACTGAAAACAATAGAATTTATTCAAAAATTTTAATTTAATTTCTAACCATTATCTGACCAGTTTCAACACGATAGATATAGAATAGCAAACCAGCAAGACTAGAAAATAATAAAATATTTATGAAAATATATATAAATAATTACATAATTAACAAGAAATAGAGAAGAAGCCAACGAGAAAATTGTTGTCGTTCAAGCAATTCTAATTTGGACAATGTACGTTCAAGATGTCGAAGTTCAGAAGAAACAGTGCGAACTGAGGTGGTGCTTTTTAATGTACTAGAAAATAATAAATGATTGTCAAAAATGTTTAGAAAAATTTTTACATACTTAGCCCGCGATGCCTGTCTAGGAACGATTGTCTGCCTTGAAGTACTTGTCTTCCGTGCGGGACTTGGCTCTCGGCGACTCAATTGTTGTCGAATACTATTTGCTTTATTTGGCACATCAACAACGAGAACATCAGCTTCCGCATTTTCATCAAATTTTCTTGGATTCGTCGGTAGATATCCAACAACTCTCGTCAATGAGCAATTATCCAAATCTTCGAATTTTCCATCTATAGCCAGGAATAGAACCATTTTAACATAATGCCAGCCATCAGGAGTTACAGATTCATGAGCAGAGATGTCCCAAGTGAGAGTTATAAACGTTTCTGAACGTTTTCCTATTATTCCGCTGGCTTGTGGTTCTATCTAAAAATATTATTTATTTTAGATATTAAAGAAATATCCTCTAACCACAAGTTTAGTTCCACTAGATTTCTTGAATTTGAAGTGTAGAATGCTGTTGGATACATTCAGCAGAGAAAGTCGCAATTTTGCAAATTGGCTGCCATATTGTTTGAAAAATATTGAAGTATTCTCGCTAAGAACTGTTCGAATTGAGGTAGAAACTGCAGTTTTTGTTGTCTCTGTTGAAGGAGTTTTTGAAGGTTTTGTAGACGAAGTTGATGCGAAGTTGTCCATTTACCTTTTGAGTTTTAAGTAATGAAGAAATTAAGCGCCTAATAATTAAAAACAAACCTTGGCCGATCAAGCGATTGATAAATTTATTTTAATTAATTTAAAGTTTAAATAGTATATTTGGGCTATTAATAAAATTTTTAATGAATTTAACAACTATTTAATACGTATATC